>ML675647.1:1598612-1655049 GCA_007922155.1 Mesoclemmys tuberculata
AAAGAAAGAAAGAAAGAAAGAAAGAAAGAAAGAAAGAAAGAAAGAAAATCACAACTTTTAAAAATTCCTAGATTCAGAGAGTTTAAGGCCAGAAAGGGCCGTTGGCCATTAGATCATCTTGTCTGACCCCCTGTACGACACAGGCCAGTGCGTTTCACCCAACTACCTGTGTACTGGGCCCAATACATTGCGTTTGACAATCACGTATCTCTCAGAAAGGCAGCCGGCTGGATGTGAAGACAGCAGGAGATGGGGGAGCCTTCGCTTTACTCGGGAATTTCAAAGCGGCCCATTTAGGCAGGTCACTACACGTGCCCTGGAGGAGCTCTGGGTGCCCAGCTTTGAAGATTTCAGCCCACGGCTTTTAACAAAGAGCGCCGGAGAGCCACGCGTTGTGTCCCGGAAGCCACCAGCGCATCCGACGCATAACCCAACTCAGCGGAGAGCCCCCCACGCTCCTGCACGCACGTGAGCAGCCCACCCACGGGAGGCGTGTTCAGCCTCCGTCCTTACCTCAGCTTCTGGATGTTTGACGAGACCCCGGAGAGCCTGTAGATCCCATCCACTAGGCCGTGCTGCTCGACAAACTCCGTGCAGCACTTCAGCACCTGGGGGACTGGCCGGGGGCAGAGAGGAAGATTAGCTGGAGTTCTTCAGCCAGAGCCCCAAGTGAACCCCCTCCCCGCATCTTTTCTTCTGGAGCACTGGGGCGTCCCCCTTTCACTCCCCCCCCGCCCTCCTCCAGTGGAGACGAAAGCCGCCTCGCTCTCCAGTGGGGAGCTGGGGAGGAGCTCCCACCTCTCTGGGACTCAGCGGGTCAATCTGTCTGGACACAGACGTCAGACCCACACAGGGAAGGCACTGATTTCCCGGGGTCAGGTGTGGAGGAATTAGGAGGTGGATTCTTTTGAGGGGTGCAGTAGCTGCAAGAAACCACCAGGAGGAGTCCATTAACGTGGGGACGTGGGGCTTGTCTACACGGGGCGTTACTGAGGAACAGCTAATCCGCTTTAAACTCACACCCCATTTTATTTCGGATTAAACTTCCTGTATTGACAAGTTCCTGGCTGCAGGGCAGCCCCGTTGAGAGGCACGGGCTTTGAGAGGCAGCTGCCCAGGATGTCACAGCAAAAAGGACATGGCTACAGCCTGTCCTGGATCGGGGCTGGGGAGTTTCTGCCCCAGGCAGACTCTGCTCCAACTCTGTCCTGTGCAGCGAGGATTGGTGCCCCCCTCTCCCGAATCTTTTGCTCTGACCGTCCTGAGCTCTCCTTGCAAAGGGTTCTGGATCTGGGAAGCATTTGGAAACTAACCGTGCCTGCCACACAGAAACCAACAGCCATGGGGGCTTCCTGCCGGCTGAGGACAGGGGGCAGGGGAGAGTGGGTGGGCTGTGGAGATGGCTGGGAGGGAGGGAGCGTCAAGTGTCCATGATCCCACACTCCTGCAACCCTCAGAGCCCAGCCCGGGAGCAGGGGGAAAGGATCCACGCACACTGCACAGTGTTAAGGGCATGGCACTGGTCACACCTGAGCTCAACCACCCCAGCGGGACCCGCTTGCCCCTGCCTAGCACAGCCTTACAGCTCTCAGCCAAGCACAGCTCCCCAGTCCAACCTCAGGGCTGCTCCCAGGGGTCTCCTGGCCTTGCTGGAAAGCAGGGTCCTCCCCGGGGTGATTGCCCACAGCGGACATGGCTTCCCCTCCGCTCAGCCCCTCCACCCAGTGTCCTGCACCTCCAATGGCTGCATGGGATGAAGTCTGATCTGGGCGGGCGTGTGTCTGTGTCACCATCGCCCCCTTTTTAGCTGCAATGACACAAAGAGACACTAAGAGCCTGGTGGCTAAGACACCCCAGTGGGACACATGTAACCTGGCTTCGATTTCCCAGCTCTGACACATCTACCCTGTACGTGACCGGGGCCAGTCACTTAATCGACCCTGTGCCTCAGTTTCCCATCTGTGAAATGTCCATTTAGATTCTTTTGGGAGTTGTCTCTTATAGGTACGTGCAGCACCCAGCGCTGCAATTCAGTTGGGGCCTTTACCATAATACAACTAACAAATAATGATGATGTATTCATTACAGTTACCACAGAAATATATGTATTTGGTCTTGTTCTCTGTGTCACAGACACAGCTGTATGTAGGGTGCAGAACCCCCCACCCTCCTTTCAGTCCATTGGAGGGGCGTTAGGCAAACAAGAAACCAAGCTGCGTCTGATGGCTCAGTCTCTGGTTGGGGAGGTTTGAGTGGGTGGAGTCACCAGCCGATTTCATTTCTGCACCACGTACAGGAAATGAAATACACTCCCGGAACGAGGAGTGAAATCTCTGTGCCCAGCTAGCATGTCTGTGTGCATGTAGGCAAGGGGGGCTAGAGAGAAGTTTCCTGTATTCAGAGGTTGCATTGGCTCAGCTTAAACCAGTTTCAAAATCCATTTCAGTTAAACTGGTGCAAACTCCTGTATGGATGTTCTTGTATGGGTTTAGTTTGTGCCTACAAATCTACCAACGCAAGGTACACAAATACGTCGGGGTTAAACCAAGCTACAAGCAACCACACATAACCTTGCACTGATTCAGCTGAACGGGATAGCTAGCTCGCACGGTATCATGCTATCTGATGTCTTAAAGCTCCAGCTACTGGAGTCAGGGGATTGTACAAGATCTCAGCTTTCATGGTAAAAGCCTTAGGTTCCTAGGCTTCCCCATTGCAGAGAAAAGCTGGAAAATGTGACCTCTGAAGTCTGAGGCGTCCAAAGGCAAAAAAAGAGAGCCCAGAATGTATTATTTTTAAAAACACTGCATGATTATGAAGCCGATCTCAAGTTGTTTTAGTGGCCAGGCTCCCAATTTTTCATCGCTTGGGGTAGGTGATACTGCAATTCAGCACTTGTCTGCTCTCACACTGGTACCAAAAGAACTAGATCAGGCGTCCTTCGCCCCTCTGGCTGTCTCAGGCCCCGCCTGTGTGTGGAGGTTCCGAGCGTCTTATTTCCATTTAATTCAAGCTGATTTTTTACCGATTTCTGTTCAGTCTTAGACTTGGCCTGAGAGAAGCCAGGGGAGAGAGCAGGGCCCGAGAAATGTCATCCAGGGTGCTGGATACAGCCCCATGGTCCCACCCAGCCACATCTTTAGAGCTGTCTGCTGGGGGCCCTGCACTAGTCTCTGGGCAGCAGGAGACCTCCCCTCTCACCAGACCGACGCTCCCTGCCCTAGATACCTGGGCTTTGTCACCGAGGAGGGGGGGCTCTGCCCCCACCAAAGCAGAGGGCTCATGGGGGAGGGTCCATAAAGACCCGCACGTTGCAACAGAACCATAAAGGGGCTAACCCACCCCAGTAGCCACCCTAAATAGCTCTCTCCCCGGCGATTGCCCTAAATATGCTTACCCTGCCCCAGTGCTTACACCCCTGCCCCGGCGCTCACCCCCAACATCTCCCTCCAGCACCCGATTAAGGCAACCTGCGACCCCAACCCCTGCACCACTGCCCTGTCCTGTTGGGTTTGCCGTATCAGGCACCGTCTACACAAGAGATGGGTTTGTGGGACCCCTGCCCTGCTTCCACAGCAAGCGCTGAGGAGTCTAGCATTTGGGAGCTGAGGCCCTGAACATGGGCCTGGAACGCGTGTGCCTTAATTAGGACCTGGGAGCGAGACTCGATCAGGTTATTATATGACTGCGAACAGCTAAAGGAGCCTTTTTGGTCCACGGGCCTGGGCCATGAAGTTCTGAGTGGCCATAGGGTAACTCACCATCTATCTATTACCGTGTTAGATATTCAATATATTGCACCTCCCAGCTACGGCCTCCGCAACTGCCATTCTCCGCAGCGTCTCCCACCGACCCCGAACACTCCTGAATGTGTCCATTAGCTGCGAGCTACTGCAGAACGGCCGGGCTAGAGCCGAGCCCCTCAGTCACTCCATCGCCCATAGCTGCGTTTGCCATGCTGCAGCCTTTCTGATCCACCGCCCCGATGGCTGAGCAGCTCAGGTGTTTGTGACCAGGCTTCGTGCTAGGAGCAACCGCAACCCGCACGCCGCCGCGCTCTGATTTCACAAAGCGCATGCCCACGATCTTCGTAATTACCAGCTACCGTCTAATTGCAGCCGAGCCACGGCTCTTCTCCTGCGACGTTTCACTTCAGAAACGGCATCATACAAACCCCGAGCAATCGCCCGCCACCCTCCTCTCTGCACCAAGCGACGGAAAACGGATCACGGTAAATCTCGGTAGCGCGAGCGCACTCCCTGACCCCGCTGGCTGGTCTCCTCAGCTAAGTAGGGTTGACCTCGTTAATACGCAAATAAGGGAAAACCCAAGGCACTGCAGGAAGTGGTGTCTGTGACTTATAGATGCATCCTTTTCTGGTTCTCATGAACAGCTCCCTGGCATGGCGCTAGGGGTACTGTCTTCTGACTGAGGTCCTGGCCACTTCTCTACTTTAGGGATCCCATGGCCCCAACCACTTTTTATGCTCACCTCCTCCCTCATTTCAACTCAGGGAATGAACATTCTGTTCCCCTACGTTCTCCCCCACTTTCAGTAGGGCATAATTCCCCCGCCCCCCGCCTTTTGATCCCAGGTTGCCCTGCAAGCATTGCCGTGTGGCTGTTCAACATTCCACCCCAGAGGTGGCTGCATTTCCTTGCTGGGTGACGTGATACTTGTATCTAATTAGGCCCAAGCTGCCAAAAGCGGTCACTGCTGATGCAGTTTGGAGGAGCCCAGCTCGAGACACGAAAGGTCCGATTTTCAGAGGGGCTGCAAACCCACTGCCCTGGGGGCGGCTGAGTGGGTGCTCAGCGCCTCTGAAAAATCACATCCAGCTGGTCTCATGTTGGATGCCCCAAAACTGACACCCCAGATCAGCAGCTGCTTTTAAAACCTGCAGAATGCTTGCGGAAATTAAATTGGTTAAAGTGGGGGGTTGTAATTCACAGGACAGGACCTCATTTGCCTACTAGAAAGCACCATATCCATGGGATGACTGGCGCTGTGCAGCTAGACAACTCATTTGGAAACTTATCTCAGAGCCAGTTAGATTGTTTGCCCTCCACTCTTCCCACTGGGAGGCTGGTTCAGAACCTCCCTCCTCCGATGGTTAGAAACCTGCTTCTAATTTCCAGCCTCAATTAATTCCTGCCAGTTTATCCCCATTGGTTCTTGTGCCAGCTTTGTCCTGTAGCTTTAATTGCTTTTTTCCTTCCCCAGTGTTTCCCCCTGGGTATTTATAGACACCAATCAGATCCCCCTGCTCATAAATCCCTGCGGCGGTTCGTGTCCACGCTGCTCTTCTTCTGTCGCTGGCACATGTCCTCATCAGGAGCACTTCCACTGACTGAAGAGGGGCTCAGCTCTGCGCGCAGCTTCTTGCCGGGAGCTGAGCAGCCCATGGGCTTCCCACTCCCCCCCCAAGAGCCTCTGCTCAGCTGGGCTCCCAGCGAGGAATGGGGAGCCAGACGCCCGGGGCGAGGGCAGCCTGGCTGGGATCAGAGAGCTGGGAACCCAGCCAACAGCCTCGCTCTAAGCAGGGAAGTAGGGAGCCAAGGGCGTTGGGGTAGCCCCCGGACTCCCGGCTGGGAGCAGAGAACCAGAATCCCGGGGGTGCAGCCTGGATCCAAGCAAGGAGCCCAGCGGGTGCAGCGCAGCTCAGGGCGGGGAGCAGGGACCCTGGGCAGCCGCCCAACGGGGAGCAGGGAGCGGGGGAACCCAGCTCCAGCCAGCCACCCCCTCACTTGGCTTTGTCGTCAATTGCACGGCTCTAGCATGGAGCCGTGAAATCGACACGGGTGACGACAGCCAGCGGCCGATGTCAGTCACCTACAGCGTCCCTACTACAGTCGCCCTAACTACACCGACGGGAGCCCTACGCCGCTGGCGGAGGGGGAGTTGTGACGTTGGTGTAGTAGGGCGCTTACGTTGGTGGGAGCCAGGCGTGGACGCGGACGTAACTCGGGCGAGGTAAGCTGCCTTGTTTCGACGTAACGCTTTCGTGTAGCCCAACCCGTCTCTGTACCTGTTGCCGTTGGGATTTCCTGGGTCATCCGGGTAAGGGAAACAGACAGGCGTGGAGTACCGGGGCATTCTGGGCGCAGACGGGGCACCTCGGAGGGCCAGCACGCGAGATGTGCTCATCATATCACAGCAGGTCGGTGCCTGCTCAATGGCGCGCCAAAGCCAACACTCCAATTCGAGACGCAGTTTAACACCAAGAACGGCCTGGCATCAAGAAGCCGAAACTCTTCTTCCTCCACCCCAGGCACAGGCTGCCACTGCCCATGTGTGTGGCTGGAGAAGCGGATAATCCCCAGGGCCAGAGCCCGTAGCGCTAAGCCTGGTTCCAGAGCATGGGTTGTAGAGCAACCAGCTGCAAAATGTGGTTCCTGCCCCAATCAGGTGATTTCAGCTCAGGCAGGCTTCCTGGAAAGTGACTAACGCTCCAGGCTCTGCCCTTACGAGGACAGGACGGGGAAAGTACAGGGAAGCGACTGCTGCTGCCGTTCGGGACCTCCAGCATCCAGGGAAACCTGGCTGGGTCTGGCACGGAGTCCAGAATCTTGCATCCCCTCCCTCTCACCCTCCGCACCACCGCCGGACGACTCAGGAGCAGAGCAGAGTTACTGAAACACCAGAGCCTTCTTTGCAACCTGATCATCACATCTGTGACCCAACCTGGCAAGTGTGGCCTGGCTCTTAACCCCTGCCACTTGCCGCTCACTTGCAAGGCAATGGCTAGAGGCCGGAAGAAGCAAATTTAGGAGCCTAAATCCAGATTTAGGAAGCCCGCTCTGGCCAATTAATAGCCGGAGGCCCCAACTATGATCAGGGCCCCACATGCACGAAAGACAACCCCTGCCACAAAGAGCTCACAGTTTGAATAGACAAAGGATGAGAGGGGAAACTGAGGCACGGAGCAGCCACAACTTGCCCAAGGTTGCACAGTGGGCCAGCACCACAGCCAGGACGAGATCCCCTGCCGGGATATCCAAGTCGGGTGCTGCATTCATTAGAACCACATTGCCTTTGTGGAGCTAAACTGAAATCAGTGGACGTTAGGAGCCTGAAAGCCTTTGGAGATCTGGGCCAGCATAGGCAGGCAGCCAATCAGGGAAGAGGGCAGGCGGAAGAGGGAGCACTAGGTGAAGTGGTCTGGCTTTTAGAGATCCTGGATGTAATCCATTGCTTGGGGGGAGGTGGGAGACCTGCTGTATGTTAGAGCCACAGGGAATAGGGGCCTTGAGCGGGGCTTTCCACAGCTCAGGCAGGCAGGTCAGGAATTTTTCAACAGACCCTTTTCTTTTTTTTCATACAAAAATGCACGACCAAAACTGGTCATGGGCCAGGGTAAGAGCCGACGAATCTCCCAGCGGAAGAGGACCTTGATGAAAGCCACCCTGAGCGTAGTCTGACATTTTCAAAATGCACACGGCCAGTTTCCCATCTGAAAGGGGCCTTTTGGTTTGAAATTTAAGCTAGTCTGACTGGGAAAAAAGGTTGAAAAAAATCAGTTGAAATCAGAATGAAACGTTTCCACTGACTGGACAGGAAAAAAGGAGCCTTTTTCATTCGTGAGTATTTCCAAGATTTTCACTTTTCGTCCCGGTTTGAGATGGGGAAATATTTTGAACTCACAAAAGTATCTGTGGGATGGGAAAACTAGTTCCTACCCATCCTCTGGACTGTACAGGACCATGTCTAAGCTCTGACTCAAACCACTCTAATATGATGGTCATTAAAAAAAACTCCCAGCTTGCAAATTGGACCTCTTACCTAGTTATCTGTGGGCCTCTGGCTTTGCCAATGCCAGCCTTAAATGCCCCGTGCCTCAGTTTCCCCATATGTAAAATGGACATCATCCTCATTACCTTCTTTTAAATGGGTCTGAATCCCTCAGGCAAGCGGCATTGGGGCAGGTTGGGTGTGACGGCTGGTGACAAGGGAGCCAGGCCAAAGCAATGCATATTGGGATACCTGCCTCTCCCAGCTGCACCTCAGCCTTGGGTGCCTCCAATCTGCTCCAGTGCCCATGAACACCGGAGGTGTCACGCTCAGGCTGAGGGAGAGGGACCTGTGCGGCACCCCCGTACTGACCCCCCAGCCGCCAGCATGTTTACCAAGCACCTCCCGCGGGGCCCGACTTGCATTTCCTCCGGCAGCTCACGCTGTTGCTCAATACGCAGTGATGCAAGTCCCCGAGTCAGCAAGAACCCAGCGACAGCAAAGCAATTGGCATGATTCATGCCTCCACCCCCCCTCTTGCAGCCCACGAAGCCACCCGGCCAGCCCAGCAGCAGGGGCTGGCACCCCGCTACACGGAGCCGACTTCCTGCGTCACGTGCGGCCCTCCTCCTCCCCAGCGCCGCCCTGATGCGAGGCTGAGAATGGAGGGACGGGAGGCAGGAACACCGCAGTGAGGGCTCTGTCCCCATGAGCAGGGGCAAGAGGACAGGGGTCTGCATGGGCTTAAGGCTGGCTCACCCCCTCTTGTGCCAGCTCCCCCAGGACTTGGCCCCTCACTGCCGCCAGCTCTAACAGGGGGACGGGAGCCATGCGGTCTGTGCCAGGCCCAGCCGCCAGTGTTAGAGCCCTGGGGTTACCGCACAGAGCATGCCAGCTCTGACAGCCTCTACGGGGAGGGCAGGGGCCAGGCAGGGGCCAGGCAGCCGATTCCCTCACTCAAGCGGCACCTTTTGCCTCTCAGTCAGACCCGATCTGGCATTTACACCTGCCTCAGGATCTCTGCTCAGCTCCCGGGGCCCTTCCGTGCCATCCTCCCGCAGGGACCCAGGGGCAACTCCCTGCAGTGCCAAAAGGAGGAGGAGGGAGCCCAAGGTCAAGGTCCAGGGTCCAGCCCAGGGTTCCCAGCTCAACATCGGAGCTGCTCTGCTTGGGGACAGGTCCCGTGGGATGAGTCTATGCCCTGACGGCAGGAGCCTGATTCAGGGAGCCAGCTTTCCAATGGGATAAGGGCATAAGAACGGCCAGACTGGGTCAGACCAATGGTCCATCTAGCCCAGAATCCTATCTTCCGACAGCAGCCAATGTCAGGGGCTCCAGAGGGAATGAACAGAACAGGCAATCGTCACATGAGCCACCCCCTGTCGCCCATTCTCAGCTTCTGGCAAACAGAGGCTAGGGACACTTCAGAACATGGTTTTGCATCCCTGCCCATCCTGGCTAATAGCCATTGATGGACCTGTCCTCCAGGAACTTAGCTAGTTCTTTTTAGTACTCTGTTATTGTCTTGGGCCTTGCAACATCCTCTGGCAATGAGTTCCACAGGTTGACTGAGCATTGTGGGAAGAAATACTTCCTTTTGTTCATTTTAAACCTGCTGCCTATTAATTTCATTGGGTGACCCCTATGAAAAGGAGTAAATAACACTTCCTTATTTACTTTCTCCACACCAGTCCATGCTTTTATAGCCCTCTATCATATCCCCCTTAATTGTCTCTTTTCCAAGATGAAAAATCCCGGTCTTATTAATCTGGCCTCATATGCTAGCTGTTCCATACTGCTAATCATTTTAGTTGCCCTTTTCTGCACCTTTTCCAGTTCCAGTCTATCTTTTTTGAGATGGGGTGACCAGATCTGCACGCAGTATTCAAGATGTGGGCATGCCATGGATGTATAAAGCAGCAATATGATATTTTCTCTCTTATTATCTATTCCTTTCCTAATGATTCCCCATGTTCTGTGAGCTTTTTTGACGACCACCGCACACTGAGTGGATGTTTTCAGAGAACTATCCACGATGAAGCCAAGATCGTTTCTTTTGTCCTAACAGCTAATTTAAGCCCCATCATTTTGTATGTCTAGTTGAGATAATGCTTTCCTATATGCATTTCTTTGCGTTTATGAACATTGAATTTCAGCTGCCATTTTGTCGCTCCGTTTTGTGAGATCCCTTTTAACTCTTCGCAGTCTGCTTTGGACTGAACTAGCCTGAGTAGTTTTGTATCAACTGCAAATTTTGCCACTTCCCTGTTCAACCCTTTTTCCAGATCATTTATGAATCTGCTGAATAACACTGACACCAGTACAGACCCCTGCGGGACACCACTATTTACCTCTCTCCAGTCTGCAAACTGCCCATTTATCCCTACCCTTTGTCTCCTATCCTTTAACCAGTTTCTGATCTAGGGGAGAACCTTCCCTCTTTCCTTAAGAGCCTTTGGTGAGGAACCTTGTCAAAGGCTTTCTGAACAGCTGAGTACACAACATCCACTGGATCACCTTTGTCCACATGCTTGTTGAACGCCACAAAGAATTCTAGGAGATTGTGGGAATGCTGCCGTTCTACATGCCAGACTAGCTTGTAGCGTCTATTCAGGGCAAGCCCAACGCCCAGCCCTGAGCTCTAACCAGGGCAGCTGGGTGCAGCCTAGATTCAAATGACAAGTGAGAACAGAAGTCTGCAATACGGGCTTAAAGCTCTCTGCACCCTGGAAGGCTCCTGCCCGAAGCCTCTTCCATCTGCCCCGGCTGCTGTTGGGCAGCCAAGCCGGCGGCTCAAGAACACGCCCCGAGAGGCTCCGCGCAGAGATGAACGGATGTTCAGCGAAAGGCACTAAAACGTCAGCCCATCCCCACTGCCGGAGTAAAGATGACTCTGCTGGAGCCAGAATGGGGCTCACTCCGGGAGGGACCATTCTCTGCCACAGCCCCGTGGAGAGTGGGGGTGGAACGTCAGCCCACAAAGGAGCAAACCGCCCTTACCTTCCTGGCCAGATTGGTGCAGGTGTTCCAGCAGGTCACACCCAAAGACCCGGTCCTTGGCTGCTCCTTTCCGTCGCACCTTCTGCCGGGCTTTCATGGCAAGAGACATGGGGATGGTTGGACCAGCCCGGGGGCTCCGGTGCTCTAACACACAAGCTCCAGCCCTTCCCGCTGCTGGGGCCACCTGGCCCACATGGGGGCTGGGCAAGCCGGGGAGGAAATCCTCAGTCCACGGCCCCTTGGGTGGCTGCCATTCACTGAGCGGTCCTGGGGAGGCGTCTCTTCCTCAAATCCACCCCATAGTCACCGCTACGGCGGGAACCCTTCGCTGCTGAGATCTTCCCTTGGGCAGGATCCAGACGAGAAATCGGGCCAGCGAGAGTGTGTGGCCTGGGAAGAAACGCTTGAACTCCCCAGGGTGCGGGGAGCCCCTGGCCGGGCAGCTCAACAACGGAAGCAGCACCCAAGAGAGGAAGCTACCGAGGCGCAGGCCCGATGTAGAACTTGTTGCACCGTTGCACTCCTGTTCGCTGTCGGCGCTGGGGATCAACACCCGGCAGGAAGTCAGATCTGCAGCCTCCAAGCCCGACTTCCTGCTCAAAGCATCTTCAGAAACCACAGCGCGCAAAACAGAGACCGCACGCACACAGGAGCCACACCCCAGGTTCGCGCACACGCCCCAAGGATGGGGAACTGAAGGCGGCACACACGGATTCACACCCACACCGCCGGACTCAGGCACATGGACTCGCTCACACTTGGACTCGCACACAGCTTCACACACACACACCCCATGGAAGGGGATCCAAATCCAACACACACACACACACGGCCCCACACACTGACATACACACCTTAGCAAAGAATCCAAATCACTCTGCCTCCCCAACACACGCGCTCAGATTCGCACGCCCATGTTTGGACGCGAAGTGGTTTCTTTTCCCTCCATACCAGGCTTTGATCTGAGACGCCTGCCCAGCCTTCGTTATCTTGGAGGACAGAGCTATCACACCGACCCGGTTCCCCTCCACATCAGGAGAAATGGGGCTGGCGCAATTCCTGCATTTACCAACAGGAGGCACCCTTCAGCCAAGTGGGGCCCCATAGGAACCAGTCTTCATGTGGGTCACCAGGCCGGAGGCCCTTAGGGTGGGGCTTTTTGCATTCTGAACCCATCAATGGAGGGCATCGCTCAGCCCAGGCAGGGTTACTGGAGGGGAATTTACCAGCCAGCCGCGCACCTGGCCCTGCGCTAACGAAAGGCAGGTGGAAATGCATTTTAAAGGGCCAGCAGCCAGCTGCATGGAGCGCACAGAAGCTGTTGGTCATTGCCTTAGCTTTCGTGCACGTTTAATAAACTCCCTTGGAGTGTGGGTGGGAACAGCAGGTTTTCTGCATACACATACCCCGACCCACCCGCGCGCTGACGTTCCTGATCGCCGAGGAAGGCGCTGCTCTGCGAGGTGGAGCCGGTCCAGATCCCAGGCTCTCGGGCATTCCCTCAGATCCCTTTATCGATCTCAGGGACTCGGTCTGCGTCGAGGGTCAGTCCTCCAGCTACAGCCTCTGCCTCAGCTCCTAACGACGGACGCTGCACACCCGGCAGATGGTGCATGACACAGGACAGGGATCGGCTCTTCAAACAGCATTGACTTGGGCTTGGAAGGAACTGGCCATTGATCCTGAGACTTTGACACACACTGACACACATGTACAGCCAGAGACGCACATACACACACAATTATTCAGTGCATGCAGCTGGACGCACTGATACACACACAGCTACACACTCGGACGGTGACACACACACCCCTGCATCCACACTGCAGAAAGTGGCTGTGCTGGCCACTGACAGCTTTGGCTCACTTGGTCTTTACCCTCTAGCCCTGTAGAAACAGCCCACTCACGTTCCCAGCACCACACCACCTGAGGGAGGGGGTCTGTGTGTGTGGAGGACGGTTGAGTTTGCCAGCACACAAGCTGACGTTGCCGGGAAGACAAGCTCACCCCCAGACGCAATTGCACTAACAGAACCACATGCCCGTAAACATACAATCACACAAATGCGTGCACACAAACACGCATTTGCACATGCAAGAAAACACAAACACACTCACACAATCCTGCATGTAAACACAATCACGCACCGGTAAACACACAATCACAAGGACATGCATAGACAAGCACAGGCATATAAACATGCACTCACATGTACAGACATGCGCACACACTGTCCCAAGCCTCGCTCAGGGTCACACCACCTCTTCCATGGACACCAAACCTGGTCTCTGCGTAGGCGGCTGAAAGCCAAGCACTCGCATTCCTTCTCTCCGCTCCCCGCCCCTCCAGCTCTGGACCGTTTGCTCTGAGGTTCTCCGGGCTGCCTCTTTCCCAGTTTGGCTGCTTCAGCCAGGCCAGGAGCCCCTGCGGGAAGAAGCCAAAGGCACTAACCCGGCAGTCCCAGGGTGCCAAATGGAGAATTTATTTACAAAACCAGCAGTGCATATAATAAAAAAGGGTGCGCGGCCTCTTCCTATACATATATTTACACAGATCAGGCGTTCTATATACACACACATTCACAGAACATACACAGGACAGGGATTCCGCCACTAACTTCAGAGACTCCCCGCAAGCCCCCCCCGGAATGAAAAAATGCAACACAATCAAACCTCCCCTGCCCCTCTGAAATCGACCTGGAGCCCAGAGGAGCTCTCCGGAGATGGACATTTCCTCCCACGCCAGCTAAGCCCATGTTCAGTGAGGTGCTGCCTCGCTCTGCGCATCTCTGGCGCTGGTGGCTCGGGAGACAAGAATCCGAATTTCAGGCTGCACCTTTGGGATTTTTTTTAAACCTGATTTAATTTCCTTTTCCAGCTCAGGTTGAGGGTAAGAATCCACTCTCCCGCTTTGGGGCGTCCGCTGGCAGCCACAGGGGTCTGGTGGCATGGCACAGCCAGCTACACGCTCCAGGGCTTGCTCTCAGCTGAAGGATTGGCCATCGGTGGAAATGGGATACGGGCCATGGGGTCTGTGTCAATAGACGCGGCAGTCAGTGGAAAGACTCCCATTGACTTCAAAGGGCTTTGGATTGGGACCTAGAGGAACCCACGATCTGCTCCAAAGAGACGGGCCAGGCCCCTCGGCCAGGGCAGCAAACCTCGGTTTCTACAGTGTGGAAAAGCCAGACTCCTGTTCCTCCACGTTCCCACCTCTGAGCTCCCCCAGGGCTTGGCCCCTGCCTCTTTTCCCACTGGCCTGGCTGACTGGGAGCGTTAGCGTCTCCCCTATGATTAACCAGGACTTTCTTGGAGCCTGGGGCTGGTTTCCTTAGCCTTGGCTGAACTCCACTCCTGCAGAACCAGTGTGTGGGGGGGGTTCCTTTGGCGCTGGGGTAGGCTCATTGTTTTAGACCCCCTTCTGCCCCACCCGAGGGCTTTGCCCTGAGAGCGGCCCGCGGAGGGGCAGCAAAACATAGCAATAACCCATGCAGAAAAAGGTTATAAATATCACCACCAGGGGACAGCAGCACTCGGCCCCAGGCCAGACTGAGCCCGGCATGGTCTTGGTCTGAATCTGGGTCTCCCCCCACCCCCAAACCAGGATCCACATCTGTGCCCGATGCCCCTCCATGGACTTCACGCTGCTGGGGGGCTCCACCCAGCCGGACGCTGAGCCCAGCCCCTCCTCCGGGCCAAATGCGCTCTCCATTCTCCGCAGGGGCCCACCCCAAAATATCGGATGTAAGGCGGAGAGGACAGAGCCTGATACAGAGCCGTGGGGTGGGAGTGGGGGTCAATGGAACGGCTCCCATTGGCTCCAGCGGCCTTGGAGCCACGAGCCACCCTCTTGTGCAGCACTGCAGCCTCTGGCTCGTGGGACTGAAGCAGGCTCTTTGCCAAAGCAGAGGGCCCAGGCGTCCACGCTCCCCTTGCAGCCCAGGAGAGGTTTGCCACCGACTCCGAGGGGAACCGGGGCGGGGGGAACCGTGGCCCAGCATCAGCCGAAGGGTCACCGAGCTGCCGAGCTGTTAAGGAATGATGCAAACGGCTCATCTCTCCCTGCAAAATCTTCACCCCCCTGGTGAGTGATGGGCTCGCAACACGCTCCTTCCCCAGCGGGAACGAGGCCATTTCTGGGTGCGAGCAGCCCTTGGGGTTCAACCCTGGCTGCTCGGCGGGGACTGGAGGAGAGTAGGACTGGGCGGGGGCGCGACAAGCTGGTCACGGGGATGCGGGGCTGGGAAAATGCGCTGGTCCCAGGTTCAATCCTGCCGGGCTCCAAGTGGAGCTCAGCCCCATTCGATTTGTACATGGCCCGGGAGAGAAACCCCAGGGAGGGAATCAAATGTGGCCTAGCCGTGTAACCCAGCGGGGATTAGCCGGGCCTGGCTGTGCGGCACCCGATGCTGTCCAGGGAAACCTCGCCCTTTCGTTCGTGCTTGTGCGTCTCGTTCATCAGGGCCCCCATTCGATCCCTGCTCACATGCGCATGGGCATATGGGGTCCCAGCTCGGCTGTGGGGCCGGGGCCCCGGATGCAGCTGCCCCTTTAACTAGAAAACCAGGGGTTTCAAATACTTGTGCATTACACTGAGGTGGGGGGGGGAAGCCCCCCAGCTTTAACTGACCAGGAAAAAAATCGTGGGTGACCTGGAACCCCACAGTACTCGGAGACATTGGAAGCCCTCAGAGCCCCCCAGCCGCCCCAAACCAGAATCCCAGTCGCTCCACACCAGAGGAGTTTTACCTCAATTAAACCAGCCAGGGAGCACACCCCTGAACCCCGACTGGGCCCAAGTTAGCTCCTGGGGCCAGGCCCCATGGCGTTGGGGAGCTGTCTGTGGCTGTGGGACGCAGGCTGGGTCCCAGGCGGGAAGCTGGAGAGCCGAGAGAACGACAGGGTCTGTCTGCGTCCAGCCGTCTTGGTCCAGACCCTCCTGCCCCCCCCCGGGTGCATCGCAGCCAGGCCGCAAGGGCGCTGCACCCCCCGTCTTGCCAAGACATCATGGGGCAGAGGCAGGCGCTCGGCTCCTTCGTGCTCAGCAGGAGGTGCTTATCCACCCCCCCCAAGTGCCCCTGGGGGGGTGTCTCCATGCTCATTTGCCCTTGATGCCAGTCCGCCTGCGGCCGCTGGGGAGCACCACAGAGCATGGAGACATCCCAGGAAAGGCGCCCGAAGCCGGGGGCTCTCCGGGGAACGGGAAAGTCTGCGTGGGGCGGCTGCTTATTAACCGTGCTGGCTGCACCGAGGGACTCGCCAAGGACGGGGGTCCCACGCTCATGCCCTGGCTGGGGCACGGCTCCCAACGCCGCCAGGGCCGGATGCAACGGCCGTGAGAGCGCCCCCTTCAGGAGGTAGCACGAAGTGCCCTCCCCACGTCTAACCCCCCTGTCGTTAACCCCCCGTCTGGATGTGGGCAGCACCCCCGGCCGTCAGAGTCGCTCCCCGGCTAGTCGTGTCTCTGAGGATAGGTAGGACAGGCAGGTACCATCTCCTCCAGCCCCACGGCGGTGGGGGTCGGAGGGAGGAGCTGGCTTGAGGCCCTCGGGGCTGGCGTGGCAGGAAGCATCCACGGAGAGAAATGAGGCAGGCTGCTGCGGGAAGCAAGGTCCCGCGGGACGGAAGGGGACCCCCCCTCCCATTGCCCAGGGGCCCTTCTGCCCCACAGTGAACCAGATCCGCTCTCCCCAGAAGACCAGAGCCAGGACAGGGCTGTATGTACAAGGGCAGGTGACCCTGCGGGCTCAGTGGGTCTGCCCCAGCAGAAGGCACTGGCAGGCTGCAAGGAGAGTCCGCGTGTCCAGGGCCCAGCGCTGCGCGGCACCAAGCCAGTCCATGCCCACGGCCCCGGGCTCACACCAGGTGGCCCCGCCCGTTGATGTAGATGCCGTTGGTGGTGGGCTTGGCCCGCAGCGTGCCGTTCTCCTGCACAAAGTGGGTCATGGCCGCCTTGATGGTGTTCTCGTCGTCCCGCTCTTCCTCTTCCTCCTCCGCCTCCTTGTCCTTCTCCTCCACGGCGGGCGCCGGGGCCGGGGGCTCCTCCGTCTGCGTCTCGATCTCCCGCACCGTCGACAGGGTGGAATAGCTGTGCCCCTCTGCCGCCTCGCTCTGGGCCGGGGGAGACAGAAACTGAGCCGGGGGAGGGAGACGGAGCAGGAAGCCCCCCCCCCCCCTCCCCGAACGCCCCCTCCCACCCCTGCCCTGTGGCTACTAGCGAATCCCAGGGGAGATCCCGGGGGAGCCCCCGGCTGGCGCCGTGGCAGGAGATTTGGTGCCTGATTTCGGGTCCCCCTCATCAAGGCCAGCAGGGGTCAGTGTCACCCCAGCCAGGGGCCCCCTCTCCGGGGGCCCTGCCCTGATGCCATGTGCCGTGCAGGGGGTCTCAGGACGTACGCCATCGGGCCCTGGTGACTTGGAGACGTCTAATGGGTCTACGTGACATTAAATTTGCTCTCGCCCTGTTTTAGCCTCTGATCCCACCTCCTTTGCACTGGCGTTCACCGTGTTAGACGTCCCATGGTGCCCAAACTTCTCTGGGCACGGGCCGCCCCCTGCCCGCGGGAAATGCCAAGGGGCTTGGGGCCGGCGCAGCACCAGCCAGTGCCGGAGGGAGGCTGATTTCTGATCTGTCTCTCCCTGCTGCACGTGGGGCTTTGCACGTGGGACCCGGGCCACCTGCCCTCCAGGCCTTGTCCCCGCTAACCGGCCCCCTCAGCCCGTCCTCAGCGGCCTCGGCCGGGGGGAGCCACGGGAAGTGCATCGTGGGGGCCGGGCCCATCGCTCTCCAGTAGCTCAGGCCTGACCCCATGAGACATTGCGTGGGGTTCCCAGGGGCACCTCCCCAGGGCCTGCGGCTCTGGGTTCAAAGGGAATCGGCATGCAACAGGGGCAACAGCAGCCGCCCTGCGGGGGGAGCTGCGTGAGAGCCCCCCCTCCCCTCCAGGGTACCCCAAGGGCCGTGCCTCACCATGACGGAGCAGACGCTGGTGCCGCGCAGACTGTCCCCTCGCAGGCTGCCCTGCTGGCTGTCCCCTCGCAGGTGCAGGGTTTCCTCCGTCTGCAAACCAGAGCGAGAGAGGGAGGGTGACACACGCCCGGTCCCGGCCGCCTCCTCACAGCCGGGGCGAAAGGGGCCGTTTGCCCCAGTCCCAGGCTCGACGTGGCCCCCAAACCCACTGGAGCCAATGGGGCCTCGGGTCTGACCCAGCTGCTCCCCCGATGCGACGCAGGGGCAGCTGGGCCGGCGCCGAGCGGCGCTGTGACCCGCGCACTGGGTCCCTGCCTGAGGGGGGAGGCAGGCCCAGGCGTGCGGGGCAGGAGAGCCACCGCTGCGGGGTGAGTGCCGGGCGATCTCTGCCCCGGTGCCTCCCCTCAGCGGCTTTGCACCCGCAGCCCGAATTCTTCGGACGTCTTTTGTCTCCAAGGGCTTTTTGGGGGAGGGAGGGAAGGGCTGTTTCAGATTTTGCCCCATGGGGCCCTTGGCAGCTGCCCCCAGTTGCCCCCTACGGGGCTGGGCAGCCTCCCTGCACGAAGCCTGCAGCCTCCTCCCTCCCTGTGCGGCCTGGGCTCTGCCCAGCACCCCACGAGTCCCCGTAGCCGCCTCTTCCCCCCATGAGGCCTCTTCCACCCCCACCACGCTGCTGGTTGAGGAGACCCCAAGTCCGGGGCAGGAGCCCAGCCAACACGGGTCGCCCCGAGCCCCGGGGAGCCAAGACGCGGGGGGCTAGCAGGAGAGGGCAACACTCCAAGCAGCCCCGAGCACCCAGGCCAGCCCCGAACCGGCAGCCATGGGGCGATCGATCCCCTCCAGCCCCGAGGGCGCCCCCCAGTGTCCTGCCTTTCCTGGCGCCGGCAGCGGGGGCTCTGGCCCTGCTCTCTGAGAGGCCCTCGCTGCACCCATGGGTGCCTCTGCCTTGGTCTGGAGGGGCTGGCTCTGGGGCGAGAAGGGAGCCCAGGAGAGGAGGGGCCCCAGCTCCCCGTGGCACCGTTCTCTGGCAGGGGCGAAGGACGCTCAGCCTGCCGCGGCCCTCTGGGGACCCCCTGGGGCTCTGCCTTTAATTCACATCCATTGTGCGGCACACGCTGGGGGGACGGACGGACGCCAGACTGACAGTCGGGCATCTCCCCTTGGGAGAGACCCCCGAGGCCTGGGGCAGATCATAGGGAACCTGGTTCATGTGTTCTCACATCCCCAGGTGCCCCCCAGTGCCCCTCTCCGCTAGGGTATTTCACCCCACGGCGCCTGCAGCCACTGGGCAGCGGCCAGCTGGGCCCCACTACGGCTCAGGCAGGGATTCGGGCCGTCGGCAGCGAGAGGCGCCCATTAAAGGCACAGGGCACGGCCCTGCTTTGTAGCTGGCCTGGGCCCCACACCTCACTCGTGTCCCTGCAGCGGATGCTGGGGATTTTTACTGCGCTAGCTCCCCTGCAAATCGATGGGGAGAAAATTCATCATGGGGGGGGTGACTATCCCCTTGCCGGTGCCATGCACCCTCCCCATGGGGCTGCCCCCACTCTCCCAGCCCCCTCACCTGGTTCCGCGCACTGCTGCTATGGCTGGAGTACAGGCGCCGGATGGAATTCTCCCGCGTTAGCGTCAGCTCCTCCTCGCTGTCGGGCAGAGAGACAGCAGGGCCAACCGTGAGATCCGCGTCCCCGTGCAGCCCCAGGAGCCCCATGACCTGACTGAGCGGCGGGCTCTCATCCAACCCCAGGGCTGGGCTGGCCCAGCTGCCTCCAGGGCTGTTCCTTGAGACCTGTTCCCAGCCTCCTGCATCCGGCCTGGCAGAGGGTAGCGCAGCGATAAGGGAAGCCTGAGGTTCGGTTCCCACCAGGAGCAGCCTGAGGCGGGATCCGGGTGCCAGAGTTTGGATGTCTGCCCCAGGGGAGGGGCCAGTCAGGGGCGAGGAGGGAGAGAAGTCTAAGCAAGGCTCCTGGAGGATCCCCCGTCCTGCAGGGGCTCTGGGGGCCCAGGCCTCATCCAGGACACAGTCAGTTAGCACCATCTACCCCTCCGGGCAGGGTGGAGCAGCTGTATATCAGCAGAGGCTGGGCTGAGCAGGTTAAAGCGGAACCTGGGTGGTCCCTGGGGTGAAAGGCGTCATTTCGACCTGCGCTGGGCTCAGTCGTGGATAAAAACGACTCCCAGCGATGTCTGATGTGGAACCGGAAACGCAGCATGACCCTCCCGGGGAGAAGGCAGCAGCAGTTTTGACCAGCTAAAACTACAGCTGCCCAGAGCGAGCCACGCTAGGACTTAGCCACATGAAAATACCCTTTTGTCATAACAAAGACAAGCCTGGGGGGGGCGGTTGGGATTGAGGGGCATCGGCAGAGCTGGGGGGGAGCTCAGGGCTGGGATGTGGGGGCCGGCAGAAGTTTGCCCAGCCCCTCTCTGCAGCAGACCCAGCTGTCGCCCGCACCATCCGTCCCACGTTGCCCACCGGGCCTCCCACTTGATTCTTTTCTGCCGCTTGCCCAGCCCAGCTGGGGAGTCGGGTCCCCAGACCTGAGGCCCCCCACCCAGCGAGTGACGGTGACCGTGCGTCAAGCTGGGGCAGGCTCCTAGCTGCAATGAGCTGTGCAGGGGCTCAGCTCTTCTCTATGCGGGCCCTGTGGATCCCGACAAGGAACCCTCCAGAGGCGAGGCAGAGGGGCCAGGCGAGGGGGGTTGAGGCTGGGGGGTGTGCCAAGGAGCCCCCTACCCCACTCCCTGTCTTACTATTTCTTGGAGATGCGTCTGGTTTTCCGTCGATGGTACAGGGTCATGAGTATGATGACCAAGACCAGCACGCAGAGCAGCAGGGCCGCGATGACGCCCACCGCCACCATCGAGGCCGAGACCACGTGCACCTTCTGCATCTCGCTCTCTGCCGGGGGACAGACAGGGACAGGCTAAGACGGCGGCTTGGGGAGCACGGCACATCCTGTCTGAACAACAGGGGTGGGCAGCCAGGAACCTGGACGCCAGGACTGAATGGGAGTCAGACTAGACAGACAGAGAGACGCTTTGGAGTGATGGATGGATGGATATCGGGACGCCCGGCTAGATGGACAGATGGATAGCTGGGTGGATGGATGGATGGATATAGGGATGCACAGATGGGTAGACAGACAGACAGGATGGCTGGATGGACGGAAGGATGGACAAATGGATCGATGTCGGGATGCACAGACAGATAGGCGGACGGACGGGATGGGTGGATGGATGGACTGAAGGATGAGTGGATGGACGGATGGATGGATGGATACCTGATGGTTAGTTATCAGCCCCATTCCCGTGCTACTCTGAAGAACCGATCTCCTTCTGTAAGACGGATCCCCCACCCTGCCGCCCGCAGCGCAGGGCCCCCTGCCACCGCTCCCTGAATTGCCAGCGCTGCCTCAAGCAGCGCACGCCCTGACGCTCTCCCGGACTCTGCAGCCCCCCTGACGCCGGGAAGGGCTGGGCCCTCGAGCAATTGCTGGGCAGCAGGGACAAGACGGGCAGATCCCCCCAGGAGAGCTCAGGCCCCAGTGGAGGAAAGGTGCCTGAACTCAGCGGGGCTGGATTTGGAGCCAGACACAGAGGGCCCACGGCGAGCCCAGGGCTAGCGCTCTGACTGCACCAGCGACAGAGGGGCAGGGTAACCCGCAGCCCCCTGCCCGGCTGCCGGATCCAGGCTCGGACTGAGGGTGGTACCGTGCGGAGCCCCAGGGCATGTCTGCGCTATTCGAGCTATCAGAGCCTAGCTCCCCTCTACCACAGGGGGCCCTATAAACCCCACCACAGGGGGGCGCCGCCACCTTGCCTGCCCCAGACTCTACCTTTGATGCTGACGCTGGCCCGCACCTCCTTGGCCGCAAACCTGTTGGCGACTTGGCAGACGTAGACGCCCGTGTCGTCGGGGGTGAGGGGTCTCTGGAAGAGGAGGGTGGCCCCCTTGACCTTTACCCCTTCAGGCAAGGGGCCATTGAGCCTGAGGAACAAAGGGGGCAGGGTCAGCAGGGGGAGCTAAGCGGGCAGAGGCCAGTTCCCATCGCTGCCCTGGAGCAGGGGTCTGCGTTGAGGGGTCCCAGCTAGAGGGGAGGGGATGCTGAGGGGGGGGCCCTATGGGACAGGCTGGGAGCCCTGGATTAGAGACACGGAGACAGACATGCACAGACACACCAAGACACATGGACAGGTGGGAGAGAGCCACACAGAGACTGTCTCGTGCCCCCCATGGCCCTCCCTACAGCCCCATGCCCTCCGGTTGCCTCACAGGACGTGCCTGGACCGGTGGCTGGAGGTATGCTAGGTGGGCGGGGCGAGCCGGGACACCCTGAACAATAGGTGCTGAAATCAAAGGGCTCCCTGCCTTTTCCCACGGTTCCTGCCCGGCAGCAGAGCCCAGGGCCGGGGCCTGTCCAGACACGGCCCGAAACGCCGCGCCGCGCCACAACTTGCGTCACCGCACGGGGGTTGAGTCGGCGTGATGTGGGCCACCGGCCCCGACGCGCACACAACCACACGGACACACACACACGTGAGCAATCGGGACACATGGACACCCGTGCACAGCACCACAAACATACACACCCACGCACAAACGCGCACACGCACGCCCACGTAGCCGCCCAAAGACAAATTCATCTCCCCAAACACAATATATACGCACCATATAGATTGTCAGTGTGCACACAGACACACAACTTCACATGTACACACACGGACAGATGCACACAAGGCAGACACACAGGCGCAAATACAAAAACAAACACACATTTGTACACAACGTCACATCCACAGATGTAGGTGTACACACACCCACAAACCCAAGTACACAAACACACGTGCACACATGGGTACACACCATAATGCTCACATGAGCACACACACACACACAGGGTACACACACACGAAGCCAGGTGCACCCAAGAATGAACCCAGGCTCACACACTCGCTCTTCGTTGTGGCCCTGCACGCGCTCCGCACCCAAAGACACGCGTGGGATGCCACGCAAACCCCGTCCCTTTCCCCTCTGCAGCGCTCGCTGGGTGTGTTAACCCTTTGGCTGCTGCTGCTACTGGGAAGCACGCGTCCCTGTGGCCCCCTCTCGGGCCTGTCCTGAAGCAGAGGCCTTCGGGGAGGGGAAAGGAAACGGGGACAGAGGCGTTTCCCCAAAGCCCGTAATGTTTCAGGCCTGGATTGCAGGGGGCAGGGAACAGCGTGGGGAGAGAGGGCCAGCCATTGAGTATGTAGCACGCTCAGTGCAGTAACATCCAACGGCTGACCCAGGCCAGTGTCCCACGGTGTCAGGGGCCAGCACACGCCCTCCTGTTGCCAGCCTCTAGGCATCCCTGTCACAGGCCCTCTTCTAGCAGGGCATTCCCAGGTCTCCTTCCAGGGCAGAGCCCCCAGGGAGCCTAGCTCGCCCCATGGTCCCCTCTGCCTCTCCTCCCTGCAGGTGCATTTGGCCCCTGGCTGCCTCCCACAACCTACGGCATGTCCCAGCCGGTCCCTGCAGCCCCAAGAGTTCCCAAGACAATAGAGATGGCTGGGCGATGAATCAGGGTTTCTGGAGGACAGCGCTTCCCTTTGATCCCTTTGATTCCCTGCGATCCCGAGCGGCCTCGGCTGGGAATGCAGCCACAGATCTGGGACCTGGCTAACGGGTGCCCAGCCTCGGCTGGCGGGGGAGAGGGCGGGCAGGAAAAAGATGGAAATTAAATTGATTCTGTGGGCTGGAGTGGGAGGGCACTGCGCAGGGGAAGCTCGCAGCCTCAGCTGCCAGGGTGAAATCGCAGGCCAACCGCAGACAGCACAGCTGGGACCCCGGCCAGTTGAAACGCAGAATTTGTCACCAGCTCGCTGGCTTTGAGGTCGCCAGGAACAAAGAACCTGCTCCCTGCAGACAGACCTATGGCTTGGGAGGGACGGCAGCCCCCGGCCAGCACTCTGACCCAGAACACAACCCTTGGTGGAGCTTTGCTCCCCGGCAGGGGGAGAGGCTATCATGAGGATTTGAACCCAGGACCCGCAGAACTATAATACCAGCAAGTGCCACCGAAGCCACAGGAGTAACACCATTAACCGCTAGCAGTACAAGACCCTCCCGCGGGTCACACCAGCTCCATCTATTTCCTCACGCCCGGCTGGAGGTGGGCACGTCCTTCCCTCATGGCATCCCCCGTGAGACCCCCAGCCTGGGCCTCCTGCCCCACGCGGTCGAGAGGCTAGTCCAAACCTTGGGGTGCTTCTCAGACTGGAGCGCCCCAGCCCCACCCCCCAGGGAAATGAGGGGCTCTCTTCCCTGTCCCTGGAGCAGCAGGGGGCCGGGGGGGAGCCGCCCTGCCAGCACGCAGGGGCTAACGCTTACCGGGTCCAGTTGTAGGTCGGCGGTGGGTTGCCCTCACCAAGGCACTTCAGAGAGGCGCCCTCCTTGCCCTCCTGCCAGTCCTCTTGTTCCTCATGCCCTCGCACTGAGGCGTCCGAGAGATCTGGGCAGGGGGGAGGGCAATGACCGTGAGTGGGGGGAGGAACGCATCTGGGCTCTCCCTTCACCCCTCAGCCCGCGCCCTTCCCATCAGTGACCCCACGCCCACCTCGGTCTGTGCAAACGTGCCCCCCCGCCCTGAGCCCCTCAGCCAACCCTCTGGGGCCCCACGTGATCTGGGGCTTCCCTTTAGCCCTCTCCCCCAGGGGGCAGATGCCCTCCCGCCCCACTGGCAGGACGCCCAGGAGGTCTATGACTTTCCCCTCCGCACGGAAGTTTCCCTTGGGGGGTCTCTGCCCCTCCCACTGCACCATGGCACCCCCATGACAGCTTCCCAAGGGGTCTCTGCCCCACATAGCTACTGCTGGGGGTCACTGCCCCTCTCCCATGCCAGCCCCTCATGGCAGGGCCCCAGGGCATCTTTGCCCCCCCCCCAGCAGCTTAGTTTGCTGGGGGGGGCCTCTGCCCTTCCCCACTGCAACCCCCAGGGGCTCTCTGCCCCCCATGCAGCCGGCCAGGGCGGGACGTACAGGCCACACTCAAGACGTGGGTGATTCGTTTCTCATGCTGCAGCCCCGGGTGGCTGACGACGCAGGTGAGGGTCTTGCCGTCCATGCTGCGCCCGGGCACCAGGAAGAATTCGCTGGTGACGGAGGCCGAGCGGGGGTGCGAGGAGTGGCGGGTGCTGTTGATGCCCTGCACTTGCGTCTCCCAGGTCACGGTGGGCATGGGGTTGCCCTCGGCCGTGCAGGAGGCGGCCAGCGTCCTCCCTTGCCCTTCCTCCAGCGGGGGGGCCGGGGTTCAGGGTCGGCAGTGGGGGCACTGCGGGGAGAACGCAGAGCGGTGATGGGGCTGGGCAAGGCAGCACCCCACGGCGCCCCGTGCAGCCCAGATAGTGCCCCCCACGACGGGCTCCTATGCAGAACCCACTCCTGCCCTGGTGAGGCCATTCGGGTCTGGCTCCTGCCCCCCTAGGGGCTCACACCCCAGGGGGCCCTGAACAGGCTTAGCTGCCCCCCCCCCGGCCTCCCCCAGCAGACAGACAGCCCCCCTCTCATCCAGGGCCACCACCCTCTTGCTATCACACCACTCCTGCATCCTCAGCTCCCCCTACTCTCGCTGTATCTCCCCACCCCTTGGGGGTCCCTCTCGCCCAGCACAGGCTTGGCCCGGAGACCAAGAGTTCAGGTCCCCTCCCAATGTCCGGGGCACCCCCGTGCGTGTCCCCCATCATTGCAGCGGCTTGGGGGCAGAGGCCAGCTGTGGGGCAGAGCCAGGCAGCCCCCGGTGCCTGCCGGGCTCCGCGCTCCGACCCTCACCCAGCACGCTGAGCGTCATGCTGCCCTCGAAGTTGCCCGAGGGGAAGGTGATGAGGCGGCATTCGTAGGCGCCCTCGTCGGCCTGCACCGCGTTCTTCAGCACGATGGCGCCGTCCTCCAGCGCCCCCGGCGCCCGCCGCAGCACCCGCCCCACGTAGGGCGCCTGGACGTGCTCCCCATACTCCGAGTTCAGCACCACCATCTCCGTGTTCTGCCCGCCGGCCCCCTGCTTCAGCCACGTCACCTGTACCACCTTCTCGCCCTCCTGGGCCCGGTAGCGGCAGGGCAGCACCACGTCCTTGCCCAGCACGGCGGTGACACTGGGCTCCATCTCCAGCACCCCCGCCAGGGACCCTGGGGACACAGAAAAGGGAAGAATTAACCCACGGCCCGCAGGGAACAAAGATCCGCCCCAGACACACACAGCAGGGCCCGCCGGGCCTGAGCCGGGAGCCGGGAAGTCCTCCGTTTGCCCTCAGAAGAGGTCCAGCGTGAGCAAGCTTCCCCCCGCCAAGCCACCGGCTGGCGTCAAGGTGCATCATTCTAGGGATGCTGAATTTACACCAGATGAGGGCCTGGCCCTTGATTCCCAGTAGGTGACTCCACGGCCAGTTATTTTCAATGGCTTCTGAATGTAACAAAGCAACTTCTCCCTTCCCTGGGGACCCGGGGGCCTGGCCAGCGCTCCCGTGCTGTCTCAGGGCCAAGTGGCTGTTAGCGGGAGGGGTGAGGGATGCCGGGCTCTGACCCCAGCGCCCCTGGGCTAACGGCCAGAAGCGATGCATACCTGGTCCGGCTAGCGGACCTGTCCCTTGACCTCTTGGGCTGCATAAGCTGTGAAGCCTAAGAGTGGCAGGTGCCCCAGGAAATGGTGGGTGGGAAACGCACCGAGCCCCGTTCTGAGATTCCCAGGGAAGCCACCAAGGAGGTGGGGAGTCCCTGAGCCCCCTCCAGCGGGGCAGGGCCTTCGCCCAGCTTCTACGCCAGCCCCTCTGTGAGTGGGGGTGAAGGGGAGCCTGTGGGGAGAGGAAGGGAGTGGAATCCGCACAAGCTGCTGCAGGCCCCCGGCATGCGAGCAGGCAGGTTTATCTGGACTCGCTGGCCCGTCCGCTTCTTCATTCCTCCGTCTGGAGAGAGGCCAGGTGTGAAACCAGCACGCCCGCCCGCGGCCGTGACCCGCAGACGTGTGCACTGCGGGCCGGCCCAGCTGCAACGCAGCCAGCGCCTCCCTCCCAGGAGCCGATTAGATCAGACCTGTCGGCAAGGGCACATGGTCACGTGGGCTCTCCAGCCTCATGCTTTAGGCTGGGGGACTGATCACCAGCTGGGGGGCAGGAAGGAATGAGTCATCCCGCCCCCCCCCGGGCTGGCATGGCACACTTAGGATTGTTTGCCATCCTTTATTATTTATGTATTGTTTGCATTACTGCAGCCCCAGCCATGGACTGAGACCCATTGTGCCAGGCGCTGTACATTATTCATTAGGTGCGTTGCAGCATTGCACCTAGTAGCCCTTGTCACAGACCAGGACCACACTGTGCTAGGCGCTGTACGAACACAGAACAGAGACTGTCCCTGCCCCAAGAGCTGGCAATCGAAGTGTAAGAGACAACAGCTAGATACAGACCGATGGGGGAGCTCAAGGAAAGGCGGGGAAAAGAGGGGGCAGGATGGCCCGTCAGTCTGTTCTGTTATGGCAGGAGGGCTCTGGGACGGTTAGTGTGCCAGGACTGGGGGTCCGGACTCCTGGGTTTTGTTCCCATCTCTGGGAGGAAGGCCCCAGGATTGTTCCCTGTTGGGTCACAGTGTGACTACGTGGCTGAAAGCACCGCATAGGAATGCAGCTTTTGTCAGATCGGACGGGCCCGCTGGCGCATGGAGCCGACTGTCCTGTCTCCAGCTGGCGCGTCGGAAAATGGTAAAACCTCCCCCCTGCCCCTGGCCTCTTTTCTCGGCCCAGTGCTAGGCAGGAGACCAGACGGAGCGCTCGCAATGGTGCTCCCTTCTGGCCTTGGATGCTGGCAGATGCCAGGCCGGGTGAATCGCCCGGCATCCGGATTTACCCTGCAGGGCTTCTACCCGGAGCCCTTGCAAACAGACAGCTCCCAGAAGGATCCGTTCCACCCGCAGCGGGTCTAGATTCGCCCGGTGGAGCCCAGGGGTTCTAGATTCATAGCAGCGCTCGTGCCTTTGGGGTTCCAAGCTGCATTTCGCTTTGGAAAAACCTGCGCTCTTAGCTGCTGCTGCTGGTTTGATTTCTGTATTATTATTTGCATCGTGCCGGCTTCCTACTGAATTGGAAACTGGTGGGCGTTTAAATCTCCTTCAAAATCTGTTTTGATCTAGGGAAAAATGGCTCCGGGAGCCTGACACCACATGGATTATTTCCCAGCGCAGCTCTGTCAAGGCACCGTCATAGGAATGAATCATTCCCATCGCTAACCCTCCACTAGCAGCCGGTGGAATTCTCAGGTCCTAATTGTTATTCAGCGTGATGGAGGGATGCCTTCCCCGTATGTCCTTTGTCTGGCCGTGGGTCACAGGAATCAGAGATTTTGAAGCTGAGAGAACATTAGATCTAATCTGAACTCCTGTATCTCACAGGCCAGCACATTCCAGATCCCCCTGCATTGAGCCCAATAACTAAAGCGGCTCTTCCAGAAAGGCGCCTTGGCGTGCTTCTCCTGGGGCGGGCACGACTTCGCCTGTGCCGCCTTCGATTACCCACCCCAGTTAAATTAAAGCCCGAATATATACGCAGGGTCAGACCCAAGGACATACCGCCACCCGCGTCACCAAGGCAATGCGGCTGTTTTCAGTGCATGAGCTCACGCGAAGCTAGTGCTGGGACGTCGACCCCAGCTGGGAATCGCACCGCCAGCCACAGTGCGGACGGACCCTGCGGGTCGTCATATTTCTGTGTGCGTCTGTGTGCGTCCACGCCTGTGTGCCGTGGGTGTCCGTGTCCCCGCGTCCGTATTTGTGTGTGTGTCTGCCCATCACCATGTCGCTGTGTGCGGGTGTGCCCACATCTGTGTGTGTGTGTCCATGGCCGCGTGTCCTCATCTCTGCATGTGGGTGCGTCTCTCCGTGTGTGCATGTCCATGTCTTTGTGTGTGTGTGTCTCAATGTGTGGGTGCATGTCTGGGTCTCTGTCAAGTCTGTGACTGTGGGAGAGAGACAAACAGCGGAGCGGAAAGACGAGGCCGCAGGGAGGGGTCGGGAGAAGCTGCCACCCACGTTCCCCGGCGCAAGACGGGGCGGGGAGAGCGGAGGATGAATGAGGCAGTGGCTCTGCCACTCTGTTATTTCTCACCCGGTTCTCTCTTGCCATCAGAGAAGGTGCTGAGAAAACATGATCACGGGGTGCCAGCTCCTAGGCCATGGTGCCCCGACACCCCACAGGCCAGCCCCTGAATGTGTGTGTGCAGGGGTAGGGGGTTTCACCCAGCCCAGCTCTCCCCTATTGCCCCAACCCGAAAACATGCTGCAAACCCCCACATCACACGCAGCAAACCCTCACATCCCACCCCGGCCCCCCTCTGACTTCAGCCCGTACAACGCCTCTCTGCCCCTATACAGCCCCGCCTATGCCGGGTCGATTCCCAGCCCTGCCCGCGGTGAGCTGGGCCAGGAGTGTCCCCACTTTACAGGGGCAGAGCAAGGGACAATGCCCAGGGAGTCCGTGGCAGAGCCAGAATAGAACCCAGGCATCCTGCCTCCTCCGTTCTCTCCAGCACAAGCCAACATCAGTGCCCCCACAACGCATGGCCCGGAGCCGTGCAGCAAACACCCGGGGCCACTGTCAATAGCCGTGTTTGCTCAGCCTTGCAGGAAAGAAAACAGCCTCTGTCCTCCGCGCTCGTGCACCGTGGGGACAGGCACCTTCCCCAGCACCACCATGGAGGGAAACAGTCACCCAGCAACATGGCCCCCACCAGGAACCACAGACGCGCTGGACTCAGGACATTTTACACTGGGGGCTCCTCCCCTGTTCTTGATTAGGGTCTGGGCAGCGCCAGACACAAGGGAGCCCTGATCTCGGTCGGGGTATGTGCAGCGCCCGGCGCACGGGGCCTAGGCCCTGCTGTGATACCAGGAATAAACAGGGACACCGTTTCGTAATAAACCCATAGCTCGTATCTAACCCCTTCCAGGGTAGATCGCAAAGCCCTTTCCAAAGCAAGTGGGTGTAATTATCACCGTGTTACCGACGGGGAAGTGGAGGCACAGACGGGGAAGTGACAGCCATAGTCATCCAACAGGCCCAGTGGCAGAGCCGGGAACAGAAATCCGGTTTCCTAAGTTACAGTACAGTGCTCTGCCCACGAGCCTACGCTGTTTCCCTGAGCACTTTGGAGACACTTGTCGTACAGAGGGGTCGGACGAGATGACCACAACGGTCCTTTCCGGCGATGGGATCTGTGAATCTAGGACTCGCTCTCCACCCGGACCCAAATGCCCTATTTTCTGCTGCCCAAGCCATTTTGTTGCAAACTTCACTTGCTGCCCCAGCGCCCCCAGGATCACGCGCGGAATAGCCCTGGCAACAAACCATGGGCCCGGCACTTTCCCCGCAAATACAGAGCCTTGCGCTCGGGGTGAGCTGCTGGCTCTCAGACCCATATGTCAACAGGACACGGAGGGCAAGATTCCCCTCCTCCCAGGGGCTGCTGCTCCTTCATGGTGGCTTTAGATGCTATTCAACCATCCCTAGGCAGGGTGGGTCTTTGTCACCCTCTAGTGGCCGGCCTGCTGACGAGGGTATGAGTCGACTATTGCTGCCAGATGGAGCTCCTCCTCTCCATCCCCACCAGAGTCCAACCCCACCGCCGGCCCCGGGGGGTTGTTCAAGCAGCACTAAAGCTCTCCCAGGCACCTAGGCTGCGCTGCCCGAGAGGCGTGGGACGGACAGGGCTGCAGTTTTCTTGCGACCATTCGCCTGCTTGAATGGCCCGACATGCCCTGTGTGAGTCCGGGCAAGGGGCCTGACCCGACTGCCAGTGCCCCACGGAGCCACTTACCGCAGTGCACGGGCGATGGGGAACCAGGTGGCTCAAGGCGCCCCTTTCGTTTGGTAGGAAGGGACATGGGACTTGCCAGGCCAGGGGCCCATCTAGCCTGGTATCCCGTCTCCGAAAGCAGCTGGACCAAGGGGCTAGAAACCCCTTGGAGGAAATGGTGGAATAACCTGCCCAGAGGGGAATCCCGCACCACCACCACCCCCAGCCTCTGCCCCAGGCCTGTGCTCCTTCCCCTGCTGCTGTCACAGGCCCCCAGTGAAGCACAGAGCTCCCTGAGGCAGGGCGGAGGGCAAGCACACAAGCTACAGAGCATCAGCAGCTCCCATGGGCTTCCCTGGATGCTTGGCACCTCTCAGGATCGGGCCCTGTGTGCAGCCCCCCCTTCCCACTCTGCTCCCCGGCCAACCATCTGGCGAGTGAGTGACTTTGCCCCACTGGTCCTGGGAGGTGCCAGCCAGCAGCCTGCCAAGGGCAAAGGGGCCGAGCCCAAAATGCCTCCTGCCACAGGTGTCAGAGGCAAAGCCGACCCGCTGCGTGCCCCACGTCGCCAGGGGGCTGCGCTTAGCCTGCCAGTGGCTTCCAGAGGCTCAGCCAAGGGGGCAGAGGCAGGACTCCCATCCCGTCAGGATTTCTGGGCTCAAGGCTTTGGCCCAGCCAAGGACACGCCTGGCACGAAATGCCCCATTGCAGCCGAGGATCGTGTGCGGAAACGGCAGCAGACGCCTAGCTCCAGACATTACCCTTAACTCTGACCCTACATCCCTCGTGCGTCTTCCTCGCTGGCCCCAAATCCCCATCCCAGCGGCACAGATCTGAGGTGCCTTCACTGCCCACCCTCCCCCCTGACGCAAACTGGAACCCCCCCTCCTGCCCTCACCAGGCCTTCCCAACGCATCCCCACCGGCGCGGCACAGCCAGCTGGTGCCCTTGACCTCCCCGCAGAGGAGTACGAATCCTTGCACTGAGCACAAGATCCTTCACTCGTGCAAGGGCCCACGTTGAGCCGCAGAGCACGGCAGGAACCATGCATCGCTGCGCTACGGCCAGACCACAGCGCTTAGGGAAAACGGGCACATCAGAAACCGTGGAATCTGGCAGGTGTTTCTCTCTGTCACCTCGGCCGGTGCACAGCCGGCTTTCCGAGGCCCGGGGACTTTGTCTCCAGCTTTTCACATCTCCTAGGAACAATCAAGAACAGCCAAACCACAGTCACCAAGCCCCAATCACAAAATCGGCTGGATTTCCCTGGGACCGAGGGCCAGGCTTTTAAAGGTGTTCGGTGCTTGAAAACGCAGACAGCTGCCTAGCGGAAGTTTCAAAGGTACTGAAGGGAAGCCAGCACTTGACTCCCTGTGATTCACCGTCGGAGTTAGGCACCCGGCCAGTTGAGGTGCTCCCCACCCCACGGGGGGAGCAGATTTGCAAATTGGAAGCCACCACACCTGTCACGCAGGGCCCACGTGCACCAGCCCCCTGCCTATCCCTGCGGTTTCGACGAGGCACGGCAGGGGAGGACCTGGAAGGCCCTTTTCCCAATTGTGGGCTTCCATGGTGTTAGCGCGACGCGACGGACAACGGCCTCCTTTCAGCCTCGGAGGGAGACTTCCTGGTGCTGATGCTGGTCGTTTGGGGTGCAAATGTCTTCAGCCAGCTTCTGCTCAATTGCACAAGCAGCTGCTTTGCAGGGATTGCAAAAACTATCAGGCAGGAGCAGGCGCGGGGATCGGGGACGAGGGCCACCCCACTGTGCAAAGTTCAGGGCCCTACAAGAGCTGGAAAAACCAGCGTCAGTCAACGAGGTTCCTGGGGGACGAGTGCCGCCCTGGCTGACGTGCCAGGCACTGCGCTGACGGCTCCATGCGTCAGCAGCGAATCACTCAGCGCTCGGCGCAAGAAGCGGCCTCCAGCACCATGCGCCGGAGCAGGAAGCTCGCCTCCCCGAACTCGGGTCCTGGCTGAGCTCCAAGCACTTGGCTTCTTTGGCACTTTTTACCCGAGCCCAGATCCTGCTTCGGGTTCGGGATCAAGAGCCCTTTGAGTAAGCATGGGTTCCAGTCAGCTGTGGGGCCAGCTCCCCTTGCAGCCCGTTTCCCCCCCACACCCTCTCGCCTCCCTCCCCCGGGCGTCTCCACCAAAACTGGGTGAATCAAAAGGAATCGCTCCCCAGTGCGTGAGAAAGGAGACGCCAAACCAGAAGAACCAGATCTCCACCGGGGCACTTTCCTTTAACCCTGTAAACCCCTGCTAGCTGCAACGCTCAGAAGCCTTCCGCCCGGGCAGGGAGTGTCTGGAAAGGAATGGAAACTGGCCTAGCATTACCCAATGTATCTGCTTCCCGGCGCCTCGTCTGCACCAGCAAAATCAGTCCTGCGATTCCCTACTGGGCCGGCCTCTGTCCCTCCAGCATGCTGGGAGAGGCTGGGGCCGGAGCAACAGCGGAAGAGTTTGCTTAAACAGAGCTCGGGTGCTTCCAGCCTCTCCCAGTGGGGGGCGCTGTGGGGAGTGGGGCAGGAGCGCTGGCCGGGGAGGCGCTCACATTTCTTGCAAGGCCAGACTCCAAGCTTCAGCGCTCCCGTCTTCCTGCACTGGCAGCTCGGTGCATGGGCACTGCAGCAGGCAGGGAGCTCCCGGAGCAGGGGGGGGGGTCAAGCCTCCACTGTCCCAGGGCCAGAGACCCCCCAGCCGCGTTCCCCTCTCTGGGAACTGTACATCGACCTGGTTCCTGAAGCCTGCATTCGCCTTCCCATGGCAGGGAGAAATGGGAAGAAAAGGGCCAAGGAAACTCCACTGGGGGACCCCTCCTTCTCTTCCCCCCCCCCAGTTCCTTGTGGGGGGAGCCCATCCCCTCTCTGAGCCATGCCAAGGGAACCCAGCCGCATGCCAAGGGCTCACCCAGCCCCTCTGGCCCTGCCAATCTCCCTGCTGTTACCATAGTCAGGGCTGCTGTAAACAGAACCGCCCTGGCCTGGTAAATAAGCAGGGGTGGGGCCGGGTGCCCGGGGATGCCTGGCTCTCCCTCGCCACCCCGGAAAGCCGGGGCTCAACGGCCCCTGGCCTTAGGCAACAGCATGGGCGTGGTGCGGTGGGTGTCACCCTAGTCCCCTCCCATCCCAGCAGCTGGGCACTAGGTCACGGCTAGGGGCTGTTCCTGGGCACAGGCAGCAGAGCTGGGGCAAAGGGGGTCAGCCACAAGGTCTGTGCTTCACGGGGAGAGCAAAGGGGATGCCCCTCTGCCAGCGCAGCAGAGCGCGGGCACCTTCGGACGCGCGGCCCAGCCTCCCGGCTGCTCTGTCCACAGGAGCCCCCATCAGACACCCCCAGCCCCCTCTCGTCCCGCCCCCCAATCAGCTTCCTTCTCCCGTAACACGCCTGGCCAATGGTGCTGCGTGGCGCAACGGCGGCTGTGTGGACATTTCCACTCACGCCCCCAGGCTGCCACATCTCTATGCCTCAACCCAGCTACCTGCAGGCTGTGGGATAAGACCAAAAGTATTAATGTATTATTATTATTAATAATAATTTGCATTACAGTAACATCTCAGCACCCCAGTCATGGACCAGCATCCCGTTGTGTCAGGCGCGGTACATTATTCATTAGGTATATTACAGCAATGCATAGGTGTGCCAGTCCCACACCAGCACCCCGTTGTGCCAGGCTCTGTACATTATTAGGTGTATTACGGTAGCATCCAGGACCCCCAGTCATGGGGGGGTCATCCCTGCGTTTCCATTTTGGGTCCCAGCCCTGGCCTGTCCTTTCCAGGCCGGCCAAATGAGAGTAATAAATAGCCGTTGGCAGCACGCGCAGCCCGGCTGCATTGTAACAATATCGCCTCTCTCCTACCCAGCGCGGTTCCCCAGGAGATCTCAGCCCCCGTACGGGGGTGTCTGTGCTGCTCCCTGCACCCGGGCTCTGGCTCACATTTGAGTCCAAGCCGCCCTTCTGTCCGCACCCAGATCAGTGACTCGGGTCAGCAAGCCCTTGGCACCCGGGTCCTAGGACCTGCGAGGGGGCGGTTCAGAGCCGAGCCCAGCTGAGACTCGGGCCCGACCCTGTCATTCTGCAGTGTGGACGCAGCTCAAGCCGCAGCTCGGAGGCAGAAGGGCCACGTGGTGCAGCGTGGACACGTTCGCGCAGCTCTAAGACCCGGGGCCAGCCATGGACGCCCAGGTTTACATGCCGCGCTGCCTTGCCACGTTGCACCGGTGGCTGGGAGCCCTCGGCTGTGTGTGTGTTGTTTGCATGTCCCCATGTCTGTGTGTCCACACACATGGCCCAGTGCGTGCACGCAGGACAGCATGTGTAACTGTGCACGTGCGTGAGTGTGCAAGCATGTGTGCATGCGTGTGCCAGCACGTATCTGGGCGTGTGTGAGCATGCAAGAGTGCCTACATGAGTGAGTGCACGTATAGCCACGCTCGCACAAATGTGCATGCACCCTCGTCTGGGTGACGACACATGCCCACAAGTGCGTGCACCTGCTTGGGCATACTGGTGTCCATGCAAGTGCGTGAGCACACAAGCGTAAGTGTCTGAGTGTGCAAAACCCATGCATGTGCAAATCTGCATCAGCGTTTCCGAGGGCGCGCAGCAGAGACCCAGAATACAGGCACGTCCAGGAGGGTGAGCTCACGCGTTGGGCCATGCAGATGTGCGAGCTGCACGTGCGTGCTGGAGGGTGCACTAATGAGCGTGCAAAGACACATGAGAGCGTTTGCATGTACCCATGTGAATCCGTGCTCTGCGTATGCGTGCAGATTGCCAGCCTCAGCCTAGCCCTCCCTTGTGCCACAATCTCCCCATAGACAAACGTGGGAAACGGCCCCCACGGACCTGCTCCCTTCTGTATGGAAGGGCATGAAGTCCTGCCGCAAGGCAGCCCCGCGTTCCTGAGCGTGGGGGGGTTTGGCCCACCAGGGCCCCAGCCCCTGCCATCATGGGCACAGGGGGTTCAGCTTGTCAGGCTCTTCATCCTCAGGCGGGAGGAGGGCACAAAAGGATCTAGCCATCAAGATGCCCTCATCCTGCCCCAGGGGACACAGCCAGCGCCTCACACCGGCTCCCACGCACCACGTGAGCCTGCCAAGCTGCCGGCTGAAATCCCCAGAGGCTGGATTCGTGCAGCACCCAGCGCACCGGGGAGAGAGACGGGGGGCGGGGAGGTGGGGAAATCATCTGCCATTATCTGCAGCTCCCAACCCAGCCCCACATCACCCTAATCCCTGCTCCCAGCCACAGCTTCCCACCCCCGCCAGGCTCTAAGCTGCTGGTTGACAGGTTTAGCTGCTCCCAGACACCTAGCTCGGGCTCTGGGAACCCCCGAGGACGGGCATAGGGGCAGGGGTGAGGAGAGGCACCTGCCTTAGGGAGCCCAGCGCAGGGAAGGGGTCAGCGTCAGCCAGGGGGGTGTCATTTGCTCTGGGGCAAAGGGGGGCAATAAACCCCCCAAAAACTTGGCTCCTGCAATGTTTCCCAGGGCTGTCTGCTCCAGTTCCGGACGCAGTAGAACCCCACCAGTGCCCCCTCTGCAGACACTGCTTTGCGCGCCCCCAATGCTGTTTGGAAAGCCCCCCCCGAGGTCAGTGCCGGGCTGAATACACACTCACGCAGACCCCGTGGCTGGTTGTCCATCCTGGCCCCGGCTGGCACATAACCCCTGCAGGCCGAGGATGGCCGAGCCTTGAAGCCAGCCCCGCCGCTAACCAGCGTCAGCGCAAACTCTGATTCGGCCTCCCCCAGGTCAGCTAGGACGTGTCACCCCCCCCACCCCGCCATTGCCACCCTGACCCCAGAGGGTGGGTGAAGAGCTGGGTCGCAGGGCTCTGGAATGCTGGTTCTGTCCTGGCCTGGGGCTGCCAATTTGCCCAGGGCGGGTCTGCACTGGGATCATACAGTGGCCTAGCTGTGGCTCCAAAGGTGCAGCCATGTCGACTGAACCCGGGTGCCGCCAGCGCTGGGACAACCTAGCGGCCGCCTCCGTCACTGTCAGGAGCGTCTGCACTGAAGTGCCGTGCTGCAGCATTTCAAGTGTAGACAAGCCCGGAGGGTTTACACTGATTCGGAGCACTCCCAAATCCCCTCTCACGCAGCTCGGCTGGCGTTTCCCCAGCCCAGGGACAGGCTGTAGCTCTCAGGGCTTGGGACCCAGCTGCTTGAACCCTGAAACTGAGGGGGGATCAGAAGAGGAGAGAAGCAGGGCCTGATCCTGCTGTGACGGGAAGGGGACAACGCCCCTGTCTGTCAGTGGGGACAGGGCCACCTTTCTATAGACGGGGGGTCCTGTGGGGCTGTTTGAGTGGAAGGGGAAAAGTGACATTATTCTGTTGCAAAATCTCTCCAGATAAGCAAGGGGGTGACCAGGGGATCTCCGGAAAGGGCCTCGCCCCACCCATCCCATTGCTGGATCTGACCCACACAAACCCAGCTCCAGCCTGCTGCTCTCTGCTCCGCTCAGCAGCCTGGCACCCACCCCCCAGTCCAAAACAGAGGTGTCTCCTTGCATCACGTGCCCCACGGCACAGGGGCACCGCACTTCTGGTGCCAAGAAGCAGCCTCTTCCAGCAGCTGAGGCCTTCACTCTGTTTGCACCAGGAAAGCCTGGCCACTGGGGAACATGCACTTATGGCCCGGCGGGAGGCAGGGTGGCTCTGCGGGCTGTCTCCGGCACAGGGTCGGGGGCTCTGGAGGACATGGCTGGCGCTCATGATGCCCGTCCTCGCCCTCAACAGCGTTCCAGGCTGGGAACACCACCGAGGAGTCCCTGAGACACGCCGGGACACCCCGTCCCTTCCAAGCAAACGTTCCCACGGGTGAGCGGAGCCAAAAGCTGCTGTTGAACCATAGAGACGAGTGACACAAACCCCCGGGAGCTGGATTTGCCAGGCCATTTGTCAACGGTGCAATGATCTAGCTGGGGGCGCCACAGGCTGGGGCTTGCTGCACTTCCTGGGGGCAGCCACTCTGCTACCCAAGGGATCTCGACAAGCGGGAACAGTTCCCGACACCAGGGAGATGGCACAGCTCCTGCTCACGGCCCTTGAATCGCGTCTGCCTCTGTGGGGCCTGGAACCCGCAGACAGCACCCGTATTCCTCTGCTCCCCCCAGCACACGTTCTAGCCCGTCTCTCTAGATCCAGCTCTTCAAGCCAGATTTCCTGGGACTACGAGCATGCAAAGGGCCGTGGCAGGAAGATACAAAGGCGGAGGCAGCCATCGACCTCACGACAGCACGCACAGCCATCGGAACCGGGCAGGCAACAGGACAACTGCCTCTCCAAGCACTCGTTAGCACATTCAGACACGGCGATCCACTGCCTGGCAATTGCATGCATTGTTTCTCCGCCTGCATTTCTGCTTTCCCCAGAACCCGTCCCCTCCTCCCTCCAGCCCCTTCTCCCCCCGTCCCAGGAGCTGGCCCCGCTTCACAGAAGGGCTGGGCGCAGTAAACCCTGGGTCCCATCCCTGCTGCAGCGGCACGCACCGCTCTTCGCGCTCTCTCCGTGGCCGGGAAATGCTGCCTTTCCCGTGGTCATGCCACGATGCGCCTTCCCAGCTGGAAGTCAGGGAACGAGCAGCATTAAAGCCCTACTACTGCTTCCGCCAAGGGGAAGCTCCCTGCCACTCCCGTGGCAGAGGCCTGTTGGTTTGGAAGCAAAGATCCAGGGTCCCCTAGAGTGGTCTGGGGGCTGGTGCACATTACAACACCCCTCGCACTAGGGCCGCTGCAACGTGCCACCTGCGTGTGACTCCTCGCTACCTACTGCTGCCCTAGGGACGGGACGGCCCAGCCTCTCCAGGGGACACGGGCACTTAGCTCCCTTTGTGAAGCGGGGCTGGAGCAGATGCTGGACTCCCAGAGTTCCCGGGCCCAGGCCACGCGGTGCTGCAGGAGTCTGCGGCAGCTGGATGGGGAATAGCTCAGTGCCCGGGCACAGGAGGGCAAAACAAAACAACAGGAGTCCCAAACAGGCTCCACCAGCTCCCAGCTCCTTTGGCTCGTCAGCGAAATGCACAGCAATTATTCCTGTACTCCAGAGCGCTGGTAACACCACAGCCCCGGTGCCCAGAGGGCTGCAATAAAATTAATTGGCCAAACAACTGCTGCAGCCTGCTGCCTTCGCTGCCTCGGTGCTGGTTGCCCAACCCACAGAGGAGATGATTGGGCCAGGTCCCCTCCCCGGCCCCCTCTCACCCCATGGACTAGAAACCTTTGCAAGGGCAGGAAAGGAAAGGCACCGTAGCCACCCACTGGAGCAGAGGGAGGGAGGCGTAAGGGAGGAACCCAGGCTGGGGTCTAGACTCTACAGAGGCCGGGGCCCACGCTGCTGACATCCGCTGGGGCTCTGCTCCCTAGAGGGACCACGGGGGATGTGGGGGAACCCCGTTGTTTTACAGATCAGATCCCCCTGCTGTGGCCACCCCCCCCCCATTTTGGTTCACACACTGGTTACACAAGCACCTTTGTTTTGCTGGCGCACAGAGCCCGCCGTAGGACGAGAGGCAGCCTGCCAGGGCACGGCGGGCAAAGCCGCTGAGCCTGGCACAAACCCCGAGAGAGCATGAGACACCTGCAGCTGATTGCAACCACACGCCCTTCACCCCACCCCTGAACAGCCCCTCCACCCCCGACGCCCTTCACACCCCCCAGGGCCACTCTGCCACAGCTTGCCAGGAAGAGCAGAAGGTCAGATGCCCAGCACAGGACGTGGGCATCCGCGGGCAGCCAAGAGGGAGCAGGGCCTTGTTTGCGATGGGACAGAGACAACTGCTCTGGGCTCCCTCGGGCGCGCGTGCTGCTGGCCAATATCGCTGCACTGCAGCGATGGGCACCCTGTCGGACAGACGGATGGATGACTGGGAGCCAGGACTCCTGGGTTCTTTCCCCTGTCCTGGCAAAGATTCACCAAGTGGCCCTGGGCAAGTCACTTTCCCCACTCCGTGACTCAGTTTCCCCACCTGGGGATAACGAGACGAACCCAGCTGGCGGGCGGGTGCGGGGACGGATTCACTGATGTTCTGGCCAGGGTTACAGACCCGCAAGGCGGCACCTTCCTCCTTCTCTTGTTTACCCCCCCGGGCTCAGGGCACAAAACCCAGAAGTGAGCACCCCCGAGTGAGAGTGGGGGAGCATTTTCAGGGCCCCTCCTGCTTTTCGCAACCCAGCCGTCCCATCCCACCTCCAGTCCCTGCCTTGCGAGTCCCACCCCGCTCATTATCCCGGGAAGCTAACTGCACCGGCAGCGTGAACTAGCGAAACACGCCCGCCCAACCAGAAAAACAGCCACCGCTTGCTCCTGCCGCCAGCCTGCTCCTCCCAGCCCCGTGCCCAGCGCCCGTGGGGACGCAAGCAAAACGCAACCCAAAGCCACTGGTCCGACCCAGCCTCCCCGCTCTGTGGGCCCAGGAGTCCTTCCCGTCTCATGGCTGGTCACTGCCTACGTGAGCCCAGTCGGCGTCGCACCTGACTCGGCACGGCCAGGGGCTGCCTCTTTCCCACAGACACAGCGGAGACGCCAGCCACTGGCTGATTACCCACGAAGGCAGGACCTCTCTGGCCCTTCCAGCTCGTAGCGGGTGGGAGACAGGCATTTGCACAGTATCCCAGATGCTAGAGAGGCGGGGGAACCGCAGGAGTCTCCAGCCAACGCGGCCTCTGTCCAACCAACGGCCCCGGATGAGGGACTCCAACAGCCTGGAACTAAGGACCGTATCCATCCACGCTAGAGGGGGTCAAGACATTTCTGAGAGGATGGCTTCCCCTTGGAAAACGGGCTCTCGTCAGACCCAACCGCGTTTCCATTGGGATGAAACGTTCAACGGGACAGTTTCAAAACGATTCCCACTGGAAAGGGAGGCGCTAGTTTGGCCTTTCTCGTTCCGTTTCATTTCTTTTTGGGTGCCACCAGCCAGTGGTTGGAGCTACAGATAATGACAGGTGGTTGTTGCTGCGGCTGTGCTAATCAGATGGCAGGGGCGCCCCATGTCCCCCATTTTGCCCCCTTTCTGTTGTCCGGTTTTCCCCAAGATCAGTCAGGTTCTGAGTGTTGGTGCCTAGGACATTCCTGGAAATTCTGGAATTGCTCAGATACAGCATTGAAAAGTCATCGTTGTGTGACAGACGGACAAGGTAGGTGAGGTAATATCTGTTATGGGACCAACTTCTGCTGGTGAAAGAGACAAGCTTTCAAGCTATACAAAGAAGAGCTCTCCAAACTCCAAAGCGTGTCTCTCTCACCAAACAGAAGCTGGCCCAATAAAAGCTGTTGCCTCACCCACCGTGTCTCTCTAATACCCTGGGACTGACACGGCTACAACTACACCGCATACAACATGTCGCAGACAGACAGACAGACAAGTCAAGTAGCATGTAATTCCTTCGCAAGCTCAACCAGTTAATTCAGCAAGGTTTCGATGTTACTGAATTGTTTCATTTCAATGTTTCGGAACCAGAATAATTTGTTCCATCAAGTATTTTGCGATTTGGACTTTTCATCACCATTTGGGGTAAAAACCAATTCAGGACTGTCCGACAGAAATTCTGTCTTCCCACCCGCTCTGATCTGCCCAGAGCCGAGGCTCAGCGCTCTGGTACTATGGACCTTCACGAGGGGGAACGGATCCATTGACCCCAGCTGCCAGGTTTGGTGGTTATCTGAAGTTTCTGCACGAACTTTTGGGTCAATTCTTCTCTGTTAGAGGTGGGCCTCACCCCATGTGCCAGGAACAAACCCTTCCTCTGAGAGCACAGCACTGGTCTGACTGGAGCACGGCTGCTCTGTGAGCTGGGGATCAGCGTGGTGGTCCGATGCACCATGGTGAATGACCATTTTCACAATTCAGGACACTTTGGTCAAGAGGAGGGACTGGTTCTTATTATTACTGGGGTTACGGTAGCATCTCAAGGCTTAGTCGAGATCATGGGCCCCACTGCCTCATGCGCTCCACAGCCCCCGAGCAAGATCAGGGGCCCCGGCCGCCGTGTTGGGTGCTGCACAGACACACAGTGAGAGACAGCTGCAGGCCCATTGAGCTCACCCTCCGAGTCCCAAAGTCAGAGTAAACACTGCCAAACTCTGCAGTGACTGGCCCCAGGGCTGTATGACATAGGCCGGGCCCTGGCAAGCTCACAGGCTGGGTAGACGAAACAGAGGGGGAAACTGAGGCACAGAGCTGGGACTTGAACCCAGGTCAGCTGAGGCTTCTTCGCCCCCCCCAGAGCTTTAATCACAAGCCCATCCCCCTTCTCCTCCCTGCTTGGGCAGCTCTCCCAAAAGCAGGTGTCAGTGCCGGCCTCAGCGTGTCGCAGTGGGAGGCGCTGGGCGCACCGCCTCGCCTGCCCCCAGCACAGCACGCTCGGACCCTGGGGAAGGTGAACGCAGAGCCAGACCCCCAGAGACGCACGGCTAAGAAATCACTGCAAACAGGGCAGCTTCCCGGGACACCCAGCGCTGTGTCCCTGGGGGCGTTGGACAAAGGCTGAGAGCCTCTGGCTTGCGGGAAACTCCCTGGTTCACCCTGCTCTGGAGCTGGAGGCCCTGTGAAGGCCGGTGGCACACGGTGCTGCCATGCGGGAGGGTCTAGGCTTGGAGGCTAAGGGGCTAGGTTTGGTCTCATGCCCTCGCCTGGCAGAGTCACTGCCCCGCTACGCTGGAGACTCACTCCTTCGCCGGGTCTCCTTCCTGCTCATCCCTCCCCAAGGTACCAGCGGCTGCCTCCGCCAGGCCGGCAATTGCCAGACCCGCTCCTCGTCCCTCGGCTTCCCTGCGTCCAGACCTGCCCCGGGAAGCCAGCAGCCGTCCCACTGAAGTGGACAGGAGATTTCCGCTGGGGCGGACCAGGCCAGTGTGTGCTTGGGGATCATCCCCCATCCTTGGGCTATTGCTGGAGAAATTCGCCTGTTCCCGTAAGCCCCTGGGCGAGAGGGGAATGAAAGAATGATGCCCCTGCCCCTTTACCCTCCCCCCCGCCTTCCCAGACCCTTCTTAGGACCTGCTGAACTGCCCGACAGGTACATGGCGTGCAGGCCCAGCAGCCTCTCACCCGGCACTGGGACGCTGCCCTGGCAGGGGTCTCCAAAGGGCCACCTTGGGAGGGGCAACGACCAGCTAATGGCCGCACCTTAGCACACAACGGGAAAAGCCACAGCTAATTGGCCTGGTCTGCTCTAGTCTGCGCCGTCACTGGGCCGGGGAGTCAGCGGGCCAGGTGGCAATTTTATTGGCAACATGCAGTGACAAACAGCTGAGCGTTTTGGGCCCATGCCTGGCCGCACAGGTCCAGTGAGGCTGGGTTTGTGCAAAGACTCCAGGCCCGGGGCGTCACATTTCCTCCTGCCCTGCAGGGCGAACGCCACTGAATCACGCCGGCTTCCTGGGTCCCGGGGAACCGCTGGAGGTTTCAGACCCTGGGTCTCCACAGCTAGCCATTCAGAAGTGCCCCAGGCTCTGACCGGATCCACCCCCTGGGTGCAGGGGCCGTGCTAGTGGGGTAACAACCCGGCATCGCTGCGCAGACACGAAGCCTGGAGCTTCTCCCGCTGGACCAGCCATTACACACGGCCAGGGAAATGGGAGTAAGGCCTCGAAGAACCCCTCCGTCAGAGTGAACGAGCCCCGGGAGGGAGCCTGTGCCCTCCAGCCCCTCTCCTGCATTCACCTGGCAGAATCCCGGCCCCGGCAAGGTCCAGGGGAGTTTTGTCATTGATCTCCACGGAGCCAGGATCTCACCCTAAGTTTTCAAGGCCAGAAGGGCCCATGCTGACCATCTCGCTTGAGCACTTGCATGTCCCAGGCCAGAGACCCTCCCCCAGGGATTCCCACTCCCCGCCCATCGCTCCGGTGTGAGCACAAGGGGCAAAGAGGCCCCGTCTGGATTTAAGGATCCCAGCTGGCAGAGGCAGCATTCTGCAGGGCGGACGGCATGCACCTTCAGTTAGCCTGAATCTGTCTAGCCCATTGACCTCCCCCGTCTCCCAGAGAGGGAGGGACGAGCCAGGCTGGGTATAGGAGCTGGGGAGAGCGGGGCTGTCCAGCCCTGGAGCCCGGGATGGGCCGCACAATGCCATCAGGTTACGCCAGCAGAAGAGGAATTCTGAGCCGAGGCTCTCACCACCCCAGCGGTGATCTCCCTGGCAGCGCTTCCTAGATTCCAAGGCCAGGAGGGATGATTGGGACCATCTTGTCTGACCTCCTGGTTAACCCCGAGAGAAGGGAAAGCTCCAGTCGTAACGAAGGGGACGCTAGATGCAGAGAAACGGAGACAGAGCTGCCCCAGGAAGAAGCTGGGCATCTTTGAAACACAAACCAGGCAGAATTACTCTCTCTGTTTGACATCAGCATCCTGCGTAGACACTCAGTGAGAGAGGGCCCCTACCCCGACGAGCTCACAGTGTAATCAGACAAAGGGCGAGAGGGGAAACTGAGGCACCGAGTCAGGCAGGCCCTTGTCCAAGGTCTATGGCAGAGCCAGGAACAGAAGCCAGGTGTCTTGAATGACAGTACAGCCCCTTTGCCACTACACCACACTGCCTCTTGGCAGCCTGATATAACAAACTCCCTCCCGCTTTTGAATCCCCCGTGGAGCTGCAGCTCCCGCCACCAGCAGGATTTGAACCAGGACCTTCACCAAAAAGAGCAACCCCTGGAGAAAAAGGAGCAACTCCAACATTTAGCAGTAGCAGGTTGTTATCTGTTAGGGAAGTAGCCCCTGTGGGGCGGGAAGCAACACTCATTGCTGGCACGTATCAGTCAGGGGAGCTAACGAGTACGCGTTGCCTTGTTACAGACGGGACGTTCTGGACGCAGAGCGATTCCCAGTGCCGGAGGGCGTTGCTGTGTGACACAGATGTGTCCACCCACCACAGATGCTCCTGCACCCCCCTCCCCACGCCGGCACTTCCTGGCTAATCAGCTGGCTCAGTAGATGTGGACATGCCCCCCCCCAGCCTGCGCCCGCCCTCGCACATACACACCCCATCCCAGCTGGCTGCTGTCTCCCAGCTGGGGGTGTGACTGGCTCCTTTCGCTCTTGTGACGGGGGCTCATGCTCCTGGGGCCTGATCCAACGCCCACCAGAGTCAACAGAGAGATTCCCCGGCAGGCTGCAGAGCATCCTCGGGGCTGAAGGGCCTGCATGCCAGGCCACTTGCACAGCCCCACGCACACGCGCCCCCCACCTCTCCCACCCAACACAGGCGCACAGTCTGTTTAAAGATCTTCCCCAAGCACAGAGCATGAAGCAGCGAGCAACCCTCTGGCTGCCGATGGCTGATTATGGAGCACAGCTTTGGGAGGAGACGCCTGGCTTCCCCTATAGCAGGTATTGCGTGTGGTTAGAGCGAGGATGTGCCCGGACACATACAATGGGCAGAGAAACCAAGAGAAAGGCAATCAGGGAGGGGAAGACAATGAGTTCTGTAGCCACCTCCACGCCCGAGAGTCACAAACACTGGAGGTGTTAGGAAATCACGGAGCTGGAAGAAGGAGGTGGGAGATTATAACCTGGGCATCTCCCTCACCCCCAGCTTCGCTCAGCGGCTGCCAGGATCTCAGGGGAGAGCTGAGCTGCTAGGTTCGGATCCAGAGCCCAACCAGCTCGTGGGAGCCAGGGTTTGGATCCAAAAGAGGAAGCTGGATTTGGATTGCAAAGCATCGCCTGTGCCGGAGCTCAGGGCCTCCCCCTCACAGTCACGCAAAGTTAGCGAGTCACAAATTCCGCCCCAAATCCAGGTTGGTTTTAACCCTGCCATACACACAGCTGAGGGGGAATGAAATGCTCCCCCAGTGGGAACAAATGACTCCAGACAAGTGACCCCGTCCCCCTGAGGCTCGTGCTTTGTGGTGCAGGAGAACCAGGAAGTGCAACTGATTAGAAAAGTGTCTGTTCTCCTTGCCCTAGCTGGGTAAAAAGGGCAAAAGGAAAACAGTGAAGAGGGCACCTGATTCATCGCTTTCAGCTTTAATTGGCTCAGGAGCAGAGACTGGGGGAAGACGGGGAAATAAGAATCAAATCATAGAAATGTAGGGCTGGAAGGGGCCCGGAGAGGCCGTTTGATCCATCCCCTGCACTGAGGCAAGATCAAGTGTACTTCTAACAGCCGGGTCCAAACCTAAACTCAGGATCCGAACCACCTTAAGCTTTGAAACCAGATCTGATTCGAAGCTGAAGACGGCACAGCGCAGGGGCCTGGAACAGCTGAGGACCCAGGGCCTGTGTCCTACTGCGGCTACTTCCCTTGTCTTATCAGCTGCCTGTGCAAGGTATGCACCGGCTAACATGCACCCCAGCATTCAGAGATCTCAGAGGGCTTGCCCCAGGAAGTGTGACAGTCGCCATTTCAAAGATGGGGAAATCAAGGCACAGGAGGCGGGGCATGACTTGCCCGCCAGCCCCCAGGTCTAAATGGGCCCATCTCTAAATGAAACCCAGCAATGTCTCTTGACATTGTCTGCAGGGCTCTGCATCCCTTTGAAGCACAGAAGCTCCCGTCACATGGCTGGAAACCAGCTCATGACTGTGCAGTGATGAAACGGACAAGCTTCTCCTTGTGGGACATGAATGTGCAAGCAGAGCTTGCTCATAACTCCAGCCTCCCAGTAAAAGGCAGCGATATAAGGAAGGCGTGCTGAAACTGATGAGGAAACACCTGTTCCTCCCCAAGAACTGAAGGAATGAAAGCATGCAGTGATTGTTTCCAGCCCACCCCCCTGCCTCCCACCCATCTGGGGTGAACAGCTCCCAGGTTACCGCAGTGGGGTCAAAACCAGCTTTGCCAGATAAATCCTGCCAACATTTTTCAGCTGACAAACAGAGGAAACCGGAAGACTTCGCCCATAATTAATAAATGATCTTCTTCAGTGTTATGGTACTTACAGTCACACCCAGAGACCTCAGTCAGGTTGCTAATATGTATTGATCAGAGTGAATAAATGGAAGCAGTGATTTAAAAAGTTGGGTGTCAATTAAACATGCAAATGAGCTCTTCCACATTCCAGGGCAGTGGGCTAGGAGCCCCAGAGAGATGCAGATTAATAGTGGACACTGGAGGCTTTGGGGTGGCCACTCAGCAGCCCACGTGTAGGGCGTGGGGATCATTGTTACCCCTGCTCACTTTGCCCCCAGTAGGGTTGGGGTTGGCGGTTGATTCGAGCTGCAGAGAAATTCTCAAGCCCTGCTGGGCCCGGTGCCCAAAAGCCGGAGACGCGCAGGGCTAACACCCTGTTTAATAAGAGCCTGGTCACCGGGGACACACCCCGCCAACGTGCCGCCTAAGAGTCCGTCACCAGCCGTCGGGCTGGCTCTGGAGACAGACAGCAACTGTGTCCCGTTCACGTAGCAGCTTCCACTCAGGCACGCAAGACGGGCAGGGCCTGAAACCTGCCAGGATCTGCCACGAACACAAGCAGCTGGGCCTGGTGCCCTGTCCCGGGCATTCCCTGGGCCCCTTCCCAACCAACTAGCTCTGCCCCATCCCTGCCCGTGCCCACTGCAACAGCCGCTCTCGTCAACCCTTCTCTGCTGTCACAGATCCTGGGGGGCACGTTTTGGGGCACCCATTCTCAGCAGACTGAGCTAAGCCAAACTCAAGTTGCCCGGTCTGTCCTGTGCCACATGCTGTCCCTGGCCAGAGCCAACCAGTGAAAAGCAGGCATCGCGGGCTACTCAACGGGCCGTGGCCGCTTGCAAGAGTTGAACGACGGCCCAGGCCCAAGCGAAGGAGGTCTGGGCCCATTCTCGGCCAGATCCTCAGCTGACATAAAGCGGAGTTTCCCTCCTGACTTCACCAGAGTTATGGGGACCGACCCCAGCTGAGCTTTTCTGCCCCATTTCCTACGCCAAGAACAGAGACACCAGGGCGTCTCCCCCACGCCGGCGCTCAGCATTTCCCACCTGCCCCACGGCGGAGCTCAGAGGCCCCCAGCAGGTCAGGGCCATGCCAACACAGACGACCCGCTCACCTGCCCGGCCCTGCCCAGCCCGGCTTGTTATGATCCTGCCGTGCTCTGAGTCACGGCTGGTTCTGAGCCACCCCCCAGAGAGCTAACGTCTGAGTCAGCAGCTCGGCGGGCAGGGCCAGGGCTGGGAAGGGGCAGCACTCGTCCAGTGGCTGTGAGGCGGCCAGGGTGGGTGCCAAGCACAGACGGGACCCTGCTCGCAGCACAAGGGGCAGCAAACCCTGCTAGGGTGGGCCTGGGGGAGTCCCATCTGGGGGGGTCACACACACACACCCATCTGAAGGCAGCACCAGGGACGACACTGCTAAAGCCTCTCTGCAAGGAGACAAGTTTCTTACCCCTTGGCAGCCGCTTTCGCTAAGGGCCCCCTGCACCCCATCCACGGGGAGACGCAACAGGCCTGGGGTGCACCCCCGAGTTCTAGGGGTGCGTGGGGGGGCCAGGACCAGCTCAGACGCCTGACCCCTCCCCGTGGGAAGCCAAAGGCACCGACCTGTTGCGGGGCAGAGGGATGGGCCGTGTAGGGGGGAGCTGGGCCGGGGGTCCCTCACTCTGCAAAAGCATGGGGGGCCCCGATCCTGCCCGGGTTCCTCCCCCTGCCCCCTCTCCGCCTCACTGCGCTGGGGATGAACAGAGGGGGGGCGATGCCAGGGGACCCCCCAACCCCAGGGGGCGATGCCAGGGGACCCCCCAACCCCAGGGGGGCTCTCAGGCGGCTCTGGGCCCAAAGAAACCCCGCCCCCCTTTACCCGAGACCCGAGAAAAGGGGCCCCCCCTCGCCCCAGCTCCAGAGCCGGGCCGGGCGAGACTCACCGGAGGCTGCGAGCAGCAGGGCGAGGAGCAGACGGGGCGCGCAGGGGCGGCTCATGTCGCCGCTCTCACGGCCCCGGTGGGGCGCTCGCAGCGGCCCCCCCAAAAGCCCCGCCGGGCCCTTTGCATTCAGCCCCCCCCCGCAGCCGGGATCCCCCCGGGGGGCCGGGGCTCGTGCGCGCGGGGCCCGCCGGCTCGGTGCGCTCCGCGCTGCGCCGCGCTGCGCTCCCAGGCTGCCCGGGCCGCTGGCCCCGCACCGAACCGGTCTGGCGGCTCGGAACAGGTGTTTCCTCCCAGGGGCGCGGCCTCCTGACGGGGGGACCTGCCCGCCCCGCCCCGCGGCGCGCCAGAGGCGCCCGAGCAGGGCTCGAACCTGCCGCCTAGGAGCGGGTTCCCGAGGATCGGGGCCCTAGATCCGCGCCCGCCAGGAGGGGAGGGGACGGGGCCGTGAGAGGGCTGATAGCCCAGCCCTGTCCGGAGGGCTGGGGGCAGCTGCAGGACCCCCAAGAGCTGGGCTCCCCCCCCCCGGGAAGGGGAGATATGGGGGGGCGAGTCTGCTGTGGGAGGCAGCAGGGGGGTCCTGGGGGCCCCTGTCTTACTGCGGCTGCTTCCCTTGTCTCATCAGCCCCCTGTGCAAGGTGTGCCCCGGCTAACACCGCCCCAGAGATCCCAAAGGGATTGCCCCAGGAAGTGTCACAGTCACCATTTCAAAGAGGGGGAAACCGAGGCACGGCAGGCGGGGCGTGACTTGCCCTACGGCCCCAAGCAGCAAAGCCAGGAATACGGCCTAGGGCGCCTGGGTCTCTATCCACCAGGCCAGACTGCCTTCCCCCTGCCGTCTCCCACGGGAGCTAGGGAGGGGTGGATTTCCCCCCAGGGTACACTAGGCACAGGGTGGGCTAAGTGGTAAACCCCAGGTCATCGGCACCCAGCCCCGTGGGGAGATAATGTGGCAAAATCAAGTTACTGGGCCTTGCCACAAGAGTCAGAGGGTAGAATTCCATGGCCATGACTGCACAGGTCCGTGCAATGTTGGCAAGTCCTGCAATATTGTGTGGGTGTGTGGTTTTTTTTCTTAAGACCTCAGCTCCAGGAGTCCTGTGGTGACTGGGGGAATGTCTGCTTCCCTTAAATAAAAAAGGCAGTTCCCTGGCCCTCCTGGTTCTAGAGAAAAACTTGAAACCGTGACTCCCCAACAGCTGAAACACCAGAGGGCAAATGTTGGGGTTCTGTTCATTGATTCATGCACTCCAAAACCTCATGATGCTGAAGCCAGTCTCAGGATTGAGGGTGCTTGGTGATTCGGAGTCAGATGAGGTGAACATAATGGTCCCGTCTGGCCTTAGAATCTAGCAACCTAGGAAAATCTTTGCAGAGCCTGGCTCTGGTTCTCCTCTTGGCTCCCCTGGTGTAAATCAGGAATAATTTCTCTGGAGCAAATGGAGCAAGGCCGGTGCATGTGTGAAGAGAATCCAGCCCTGATTTCTCCTCCCCTTTTCCCTTAGAGGAGAGCAGCAATTTCATGGCCCATCAGGTCCAGTATCAACTGTATCAGGGCCACAACGGCTCCCAGGGAGAAAGACATTAACCCCAGTCTCTGTGGGTGACCAACACTCAGCAGGGAGGTGTTTAGTCTCCTCCAGCTTCATAAACCTCACCTGCGACAACTGAACTGAGCAGATCCCAAGCAGAGCAGAAGGAAAATGCCTCCTTGAAACAAGCAAGGCAAAAGACTCCATCTCCAGAGACAGATCCTGTTGCACAAACATGCCTCGTGTGATGCAGTGGGGATTTTTTGTAATAGTTCTTATGAACCCTAGGTGGGCCTCAGTTTCCCCTATATTGTGCATGGCTACTCAATGGGCACACTAAAGGGATCCTCTGAGGCTTTTCCAAAGCAAGGAGAGCAGCACTGATCCTGTGGTTCCACGTCAGCGTTAGCACCCGGCTTCTCGCTGCAGCTCCCAGGCCCTGCTAACCCTGCTGTCCAAAGAACACAGTACCTGCAGGATTAAGAGGGTATTTGGCGCAGCTATCTGGAAAGGTGTTTATTTCACAGCCAAGCTGGAAGATCGGTAACCTACATCTCCCCTTACACACAGCGTCAACAACATTTGCAGCGGCAACAGGCGTGGCTGGAGAGCTGGCGAGTTGTGGACTACAGACACACACAAGATGAAATCCGCCCCCCCATCCCCACAGGGGCCCAGCACACAGCCTCCCTGGAACCCAGAGGGTGTGTTAGCCTTCATCCTCTCCCTGCTGGAGAATCCAATAGGATGGCTCCAAAAACCTAAAGGACGGGTCTGAGCCCCTGATCAATTCTGCAGGCTCTAGGAGCCGCTTGTAGAAACCCTTGTCCATGTCCATAGCTCTGTTGTGGGAGGTGTCACCAGGTGGTGCTGTAACACAGCCTTCCAAGTGTTTGTTAGCGTGTGAGCAAGTTTGGACACTTGGGGAGACATGCTGTGATGGGGTTAATTTATGAGTGATGCAAGGGTTTGGTGCGAGCTGCGGGAGTGGTTGAAGTCAATTACTGAAGCAGAGGCGCTCCCTGGGAACCCGGAGTTAGCACTGGGCTGAGATTCCTGGGAGATGCCGTATGCGCTGTTTGTGACCATCCCTGCTCCAGAACTGGTGCATTTGTGTAAACACACTAAGTTGCACTCTGAACTCCACGTCACTCGTTTCTCCTCCACTGGCAAAGCTGAACTGCAAGGCCCTGGACATCTGCTGTTGCCCAGCATGCAATGGTGTGTCAGAGCAGCACGTAGGTGACAACAGATTGGACTCTCGGGTCAATGCATGGCTCATGCAACGCAGCCTGTCCCCCACTGGCTGATCTGCTCCAGCTCCGCCAACCTGAATCTCACTTGTCATTTCCTGCCTATGTTTCTAGCCTCCCTTTGTATCATTTCTCTCAGCTCCCACTTTCGTCTGACCTTGTGAGTTCCATTAACGTGCCGTTTGCCCCTTTCCCCCCGACCATTGTCAGGAATAACTATAATAATGGTTTCTATTCCACCAGAGATCAGGGACCCGTTGCGCCAGGCGATGCACAGACTCTGACCTCTGCTCAAGTGTGAATGTTAACGGTGAGACTAATTTAACCACTAGAACAATTTACCAAGGGCTGTGGTGGATTCTCCATCATGGACTATTTTTGACTCAAGATGGGATGTTTTTCTTGGAATTCTTTTGGGGCCGTTCTCTGGCCTGTGTTACCCAGGAGGTCCGACCCATGATCGTACTGATTTCTGCCAGCCTTGGAATCTAGGAACAGCTGAATCTTTGGATTGGACATGGTCACAGGTGTGGTACACTGTAATGGGCTCACATTTTTGTTGTTCGGCAAGACGGTTTTGGTTGTTGGGTTTAGTGTGCGGGGCTGGGTTCTGCTGGTGGCCTGTGGCAAACAGGGGGATCACACTACGTGATGTAGTGGTCCCTTCTGCCTTCAACGCTAAGACTCTCTGACAGAGATCATGGCCCAACTGGGTTGGTGCTGCACAGACCCCAACTAAGATCAGGGCCCCATTGTGCCAGGAGCTGAACAAATGAATGATCATATTTAGTTCTTCTACAGCACTTCTCATCCAAAGATCTCAACCCAGGGCCTGACGCTGGTCCCTGTGCGGTCCTGGATCACTTTCCTCAGACAGGATAATACAGCGTTGTTTGCCAGTTCCTGCCCGCCAGCCAGATGGGAACTGTGCATCAGCATTGGGGACTACACGAGACAGCCGCAGAGAACTGATTCCAGGTGCGATCTGTGATTTGAACTGGTGCAGAGCCCTGCCAGAGGCGCCCGTTTCCATTTAAGGAGGGTCATTTCGGTTTAGTTACTTCCCAACTGAGTTAGGAATCGACCTCGCCTAACCATAAGATGCTGCTGTAAACCGAAAGAAGAGCGTCCATACAAGGCCTTGCGGTAGTTTAACTCGAAATCAGTTTTAAAATGGCCTTGAATGAAACCACTGAAACTTCCCCACGTCAACCTGGCCTGGAAAGAGTCTGTGAATTTTGTGAATGAGGTCTGGTGAGACGGAGATCTGATTTGAAAGTGGGAGCTAGATGCCATTTGATTGGAGATGGCTCAGCCACCCAGGAGCCAGGACAAAGTAGATTAGATTGACTGTATCAACTTGGATTAGGAGAGAGGAGATTAGCGCGGAGGAGATTAGATAAGGAAAGGCTGAATGTGTGCCATGAACTGCGGATGTGTTACATCTGTCCTCCACGCGCTGGGTAATTCTAGCCCAGACCGCATCAGGGTTATCGGACAGGTGTTTTCATTGATCACCGGCCTATCGTCTGGGTGGGAAGAGGCTGTACCTTACATACACGCTGGGTGATTTCACCAGACCGATTTACCAGCTGGTGATTGCTAGGAATTGCTCTCCTCTTCTAGCTGGAAAGTGGTACCACAAACACACACATACACAAACAGAGACAGTCACACACACACTCACACAGTTACACACACACACTCAACCACCTACAAAGTTACACACATTCTTTCACACGCACAATCACATACGCACAGAGTTACACACACACACGCAGACGCCCTCCCTCCCCAGCTCTGTGTTATTTTTTCAAACAGCCTATGTCAGTGGCTGGTTGGGTTCAGCGATACACAGGAGGCCCCCGGCTGCCTGACATCCAGCCCCACTGGTTTGTGCACATTCATATTTTCCAAGCATTCCCTCACCTGTCCCCACCCCACGGCTCCTCGACTCGTCACTGTTGCCCCAGGACCCTCTGGCTCATCAAAAGGAGACTCCACCCGGGGCTGGCTGCCTTCACGACCGGCAGGGTCGTCTAGAGGAGACATAGGCACACAGAAACACAACGATACACACACCTGGAGAGACACACGGGCAAATACATGCCGATGCACACAGAGACACCGAGACACCGAAACACACAAATACATGCTGATCTATACAGACACAGTGCTACAGACATGCACACACAGATCCAGACACAGAAACGCTGATGCACACACGCACACACCCAGCCCACGCCCACCTGCAGCGAAGTGTAGACACAGCAGGGGGAGCGCCACGGGTTCCAGGAGTCACCCAGGCTGGCTGGAGGCCAGTTTCCCAGCTGGTCACATCAGGGCTAGAGCAAGCCCAGGTCTGAGTGGCGGATGCCCCTCCCCACCTTCTGGGTCCCTCCCAGGCCCAAGGGGCAGCCCGCTGCCCAGCTGATTCACTGCGAAGGAAGGGGCCGGCTGGGAAGTGGCCCCCAGTTCTCTCCGAGGACAGGGACGTGGGGCGCTCACGGCACTGCCGGGGCATTTGCAGCTCGTTGTTCTACACGAGCTGTTGGGGTGCCAAGGACGCACTGGCCCAGCCCTGCAGCCCAGCCGAGACCCCCGCCCAGCACCGCAGCCCTTGACCCAGCTTTCACCAGGACCTGGCCTAGCCTGCCCCCGCCTCCACCCCTCCAGCCAGAGCAGCCGAGCCCTCCCGCCTGGACAGGCCCTCGGAGCCTGTCCAGCTCCAGCCGTGAGTCAGCACGAGACAGAAGCGCTGAACCTTCCTGTTACTCAGCCCCAAGCCGGGCGAGCCACCCCTGGCCACGTACTCACGTACTCTGGCCGCGCCGGGCTGCCGCGCGAACGTCACTGGCTAGTAGCCATGGCGCCTTACCGCCCTGCCTCCCCTGGGCATGGCCTCCAGTTGCCCCGGGCCAGGGCTGCTGGAACCCGGCAGCACAGAGACGCTGCATCTGCCCCACACCCCCCCAGCAGGGCACGGGGGGGGGGCAAGGTCAGCGTTCAGCCCTAGGATCCAGCCTGGGCTAAAGGGCCAGCTTAACTCATTGCTGCTTGGCCGGGGGAGCGCACCCCGAGGGGCACAACCAGGGGCCTGATGAGAGGCAGGAGGGCAGGAAGATACCGCGACAACCACCTGCCCCGAAAGCACAGGCCCCTACTGCCCATTGACTAAGGAGAATCGCCACTCCGAGTGGGCAGTATGGAGGCTATGAAGCACAGCCAAGCAGTCCCGACTCCACCTGTCAGAGGGCAGCAACACCGGCCTAGAGGGTACAGTCCACAGAATACATAATGAGGCCACCCTGCTCGTACAGGGGTGCTAGGGAAGGCCGGCGGGCCGCGCCCTAGGCTGGGCTGGGCGGTTACGGCAGGGGCATTTCAAACCAGGCCAAAGTCAGGAAAGGTGCCAGCGAGAGCCGCCATGCCCTGGAGGCCGGGGATGGGCTGCCTGGCACTAAACAGCCTTTTCTGTGGCAATAGATCCCCAGTGACACCAGCTGGGGTCTCCTCTTGGTTGTCTCCGTACAGCAGAATCCATTCTAGCCCCGGGCCCCAATTCCATTGTGCAGCCCCAGGGCAGGGAACGTGACACGCAGCCAGACCCGCTCCGCTTCCGCTCATCCCCAAGGTGCCCAGATTCCAGGAGGACGGGCATGGCAGAGCAGGGAGCATAGAGGTGTAGGAAGTGCTTTGTGGCGGGCGTCGCTCTTCGCACCAGAGTGGCTCGTCCACCCCAGGGCGCAGTGATGCGGGGATCCTGGGGGGCAGGATCGGGCCCTTCGCAGGCTGAGCGCCCTGAAACTGGTGCCCTGTGAGGTGGGCAGCTTTAGAGTCAAAGTCCAGCGGTGAGATCTCTGGCCAAGCTGGGCCGGGAGGGAGCTAGCCCCACGCACCCCCTGCCTGGCGGTGGGAAGTTTTAGGCGGCAGTGCCTGGAACCAGCTGCCACCGGGAATCCCCGTTGGCTCCTGGCGCTGCTTTGGCGAGGAGGGGCCGTTCAGCAGGACAAGCTGCCGATCCCGAAGGGAGGGGGGGCGCCGCATGGGCCAGGCTCCTGGGCGGGGAGGGTAAGAAGGACCCTGACCCTCCCCCCCGAGATTGGGTTGGAGGGAACCTTGGGAACTTGGGTGTCTATAGAAGTAAGAAATGGATCTCCCCTCCCGCTATCCCAGCCCTGGGCTCCCCCCGACCCCACAGCTCTGCCAGTACCCCTCAGTTTCTGACCCCCTGCTATCCCAATCCTGGCCTCCCCCCCCCCAGCTCTACCAGTGCCCCTCGGTCCTGACCCACAGCCCCCTCAGCCTTTTCTGGGACCTGTCTTGCCAAACTCTTCCCTGGTCCCAAAGTGTTTCCCGCCGTGACCTGAGCATTATTCGTACCCGGTTCCGGGGAGACAAAGGAGACAAGAGCGTCACCCCACGAGTCTCGGCCTTCCCCTGGCCATGCCGCGAGAAGAAGCGCTGAGCCGTGGTGGACTAGCTCCCAGCCAAAAAATCCTCCTTGGCCACAAAGGGGCTTTTCTTGGCTGGCAAAGCCAGTGCACCCAGTGCGGGGGGGGCTAACGAGAGATGAGTTACGAGCCGTTAGCTGGAGCATTGGGCAGGGGGAGTCGAGGGAAACCACTAGGAGAGAGCCCCCACCCACGCCACAGGGGGTGATGGCACAAGAGAGAGAGACGGGGGCCGTGGGTCAGGACTGAGGCCAGAGACAGACTCCGGCGCCGCGTAGCAGGCTCCCGCGAAATGTGCCCTTGGGCCCAGGGGTCCCGGCAAACCCTCACTGACGTGGCATGGCTGCCTGCGCAGGAGAAACCTCTCAGGGGTCTGCCTTCGGCTGGACTCACTACAGAGAGCCCGGCGAGAAACGGGGCTCGCTGGCACCCCACGGCCCTGGCTGCAGCCTGATCGGGGTGTGGCCAAAAGCAGGAGGGGGGATAAACTCAACCCGAGTTTGCGTCAAACCTGAGCATAGAGAGACCCGGAAGGGGGTACTTCCAGGATCAAGGCAGGGACTTAGCCCAGAGCCTGGGAATTGGGGACACCCCCCAGTGGGGCTGGTGGTAGCTGTGTGGAGCAGTCCTCAGCCAGGAACACCCCATAGGGCAGGTGGGCGGGAGCTGCCCCGGACTCGTCTGCGCTCTCGGGGCGCTGCAGCACCAGGACGCGGCTGGGGGCTCGGCTGGTTTATTGGCACATTCAGAGCACTGGCACGTAAGCAGCAAAGCTGGCACGGGGCACCACGCCTGGCCAAGGGGAGGGCACTGGGCCACAGCGGAGGACGCCAAGGTGGGTGGCGCTGGAGGATGGGGATTGGCTGGGGCCAGGGGATGTCACTGGAGGATGGGGATTGGCT
>ML675647.1:1655059-1702954 GCA_007922155.1 Mesoclemmys tuberculata
CTGGGGCCTGGCGGGTGTCATCGAAAGGTGGGGATTGGCCAGGATCACGGGATGTCACTGGAAGGTGGGGATTGGCCGAGGCCTGGCAGGTGTCACTGGAGGGCAGGGAGCCATCAAGGCAAGGGTGGGGGGGTGGAGCCGTCAGGACCGGCCACATGCCCAGGCGGGTGTGGGGGCCGCTCAGCCGCTAGCCACGTTGGAGCTCTCTGGGGACGGGCTCTTGGCGAAGGCGCAGATGTGGAAAACACCTGGGGAAGAGCGAGAGAGTCAGGGAGGGAGGGGGGACGGCCGGGGTGGGGGCGGGAAGGGGTGGGTGGCTGGGTAGAGGGGGCCAAACAGGGCAGGCAGGGATGGGGTGGGCGGGCAAGGACATGGCAGGTGGCCTGGTCCCCCAGGCTTCTCCCTCTGGTGCATGGCCCCTCCCCGCTCAGCGCCCAGCCCCTGCCCTCGCCCCAGGGGCGTCGCACCCACGGATCATCCATCAAACGGCCCCCCGGTGCCCATGCAGCTTGGTGCAGGGAGTGCAGCTCGCCAGGGAACCTTCCCTGGCCACCTGTGAGAGACGATGCCACCCCTCTCCATGGCTCTGATGAGGCCGGGGTGGGACAAGCTTGGGGCTGAGGGAGCTGAAGGGGCAAAGAAATTACCCCTGGGGGCAGCCGGTTTCCTATGTGGGCCCATCTGGGGCAGGAACCTCCCCCCCAGCTTCCCATGCTACCCCATGCTGCCCTGCCACCCACATTCCTCCTTGCCCCACACCCCCACCCCTTGGCTCCCTGTCCCCCAACTCTTTCATGCCCCCCGCACTCTGCCTCATTGAGCACAGCCCCCCGCTCACGCCTTCCTCCCTCTGCTCGTACCCCTGTCCCGTGGCACCCCTTGGCACCCTGATTCCCACCCCTCGCTCCCCCCCAAACCCGTGTCCCATGATCCCCTGCCTCCCCTCACTCTACACACCCCCGAGACAGAAAGGGGAGCAGATGGGGATGGAGCCCCCAGCCTGTGGGCAGCCCCCAGGAGCAGTTACCTGCCGAGATGGTGAGGATGACGGCGATCCAGCCCAGGATGTAGGACCAGGAGAAACGCCAGTCGGCGTAGCGCTTCCCGAAGAAATTCACCGTCACGCCAGTGTAAACCGACAGGCCAAGCAGCGCAAAGAGACCTGCGGGGGCGAGCATAGGACGGGGGCAGCTGAGCTCTGGTTCCACTCGTCACATGCAGGAGCAAACACCGCCTTCCAGAACTCCTCGCCCCGACGCACTCGCCATGCAGGGGCCCGGCCCGGCTCGGCACCGCGATTCTGGGCCCCCCCCCTCACTGGGCCTATGGGGCCACGTTGAACTATTCCGCCAGCGCTGCCTCTGCCCCATTTCCCAGCAGCTCCCCCGGGGTAGCAATGAGGCCTGCGCTCAGCTCGTCTGGCTGTGCCACCCGGCCCGAGGGCCAGCAGCCCTTGCCCTACCTGGGGGAGCTGCATCCCTTCCCGCAGTGCCTGGGGGCTGCCAGGACCGGGCCAGCACAGAACCGGCCAGGCAGTTCTTGGGCTCCCTCTGGCGCCCCCGAATGGGAGTGTTTTCCTGACCCGTTTCTCTCCTGCTTCCTGACACCTGCAGCAAACCCTGACGTGAGTCTTTCCTTCCCACGGGGCTGCATCCGCCCCCCCTTTCCCCCCCAGCATCCCCAGCATCAACCACAGAGGGATGGTCAGACCAGTGTGGCCGGCCCAGCCGAGAGCAGCGCCAGGTGCTTTGCCCCTCGCAGCACCCCCAAGATCGGTGCCGGCTGAACCCCGCCTCTTGCAGCCCAGCGATGGGGACTCTCGGACTAGATCTGCCCTAGGAACCAGTCTGGGGCAGTTCTCCAGGCTGGGGGGTCAGATCACAAGGGCCTAGGATTGCTGACAATCATGGAGCCGCCCGGCTCCGTTTGACAAGCCCCTGCCCCCCTTTTCCGGCTCCTCCCAAGCGCTCAGATCGTTCCCGTTGCCACCTTCCCGTAGCTGGCATCTCCCCTCTCAGCGGGGTGGCCAGGCGGCACACAGCAAGGGCGAACAGCCCAGCTATAACAAGGCCCAAGCGCGCTTTGCGGGTGCTCCTCCACCCCAGCTTGGCCACTGAGTTCCCTCCGGTGACCCCCCGCCCAGCCCCTTTCCCAAGCGACTCCAGAACCCAGCTGGCAGGAGCTGTTGAAACTATCCCCAGCCGGGTCCCCTAGCCGGCATGGATCCCACTGGAGCCCTTCACAGTCTTGGGCCAGCCCAAATGACCAACCATGGTCATCGCTGCCAGTGGGTCCCAGCCTACAGGGCTGGGGCAGCTCTTGGCCAGCCCCAGCTTGGGCAGGGGCCTAGGTAGGAAGGGCTTGGATAAAATCCCCCATCGCTAGCCCCCGGCCCTACTTTCCTGGCTCTGCCCCTCTCTGTTGGCCTCTCGCCAGGCGCTAAGCGGGCTCTGATGTCCCACCCCAGAGGTGGCAGCATGTGGCTGGCAGAGGAGGGGGCCCCGGGTCGGGCTGCGGGGTGCACGCTCTGTAACGGGATGCCCGCCTGTCACCTCGTGGGCATTTCTCCCTTGCCCGTTGCTCCCGCCCTGTGGTGCCCATCCCACTGTCCCAGTGGCACATCCCTTTGGTTCTAACGATGCCCAGTGTTTCTCCACCCCCTGCCCCTCGGCTTTGCTGGGGCCCACAGTACCAGCGATCAGCAGGGTAATGCCGGCGGAGCGGGTCCGGGATGCCCTGGCGCTGCTGGAGAATGCGGTGAGGCCCAGGATAATGCCCGCAAAACAGGAGAGGATGGAAAGCAACATGAAGGCCCGGGTGGCGTCCCAGAAGGCTGCAAGGGGGACAAAGAGAAAGAGACGCGCTCGTTGGAACCCAGCGCTCGGAGATCGGCGGGCGGGGGGGAGCCGGGAGCTGGATCTCGTCCGTGGAGCAGGGGAGGAAAGGCCAGAGGAGCCGGGTAACGGCAGGGCCAGCGCCTCCAGTGCTCGGCAGGGTCTGTCGCTGCACGGCGGTGAGTCCAAAGCAGGGCCGATACAGAATAGAGACACATGGGCTTGGGGGTCTGGGTTGCCCCTCAGGCAATCGCCATGCAATCCCTTCCCCATGCAATCCCGTTTCCTGGGTGGAGGCTGCTGCCCCCATCCACACTCTGCCCCCCACTTCTCCCTGCCCCCTCAAAGGCTGAACCCTTTCTTTGCAGCTGGGTTGGGGGGAGGCAGAGCTGTAGTAATGAGATGATCCGCCATGGGGCAGCCGGTCACCTGGACTGCTCCAGCCCCCACTCGTGGGGCGGGCAGGGACTCCCGAAGCCAGGCGGCTCCGTTCCGATGGAGCCAGCAGCTTGCCTAGTGATTTATATGGATGCTACGGCTGGCATTCTCAGACCGCCCTACACGGGGCCACGCTTTCCAAGGTGCCCAAGGCCTGATTGCCAGGCCAGTCCTGCAGCCGGGTGCCGATCGAGAAGACTCTGTCCCAGAATCCTGGCTCCCCCAGCCCCAAACCCCAGGAAGCTAACGGGAGTTTTGCCTGCGCAAAGGCTCTGCGGGGTACCGGGCGGGCGCCTGAGGGCCGTGAGACTGGGAAGGCAGAAAGACAGAGCTGGGGGGACGAAGCGGCCCCCAGACAATTAGGGCCCCGGAGGGTGAACGGAGGAACCTGAGGATTCAATGCAAAGCCTAGGAGGGAACTGGAGCAGAGCGGAGCCGGGATGGCGGGGTACCTGGCAGGATGCGAGTGGCTGCATTTTGCATGAGCTGCATCCTAGATACGACCCGGAGAGTCGCTCCTGAAAATAAAGAATCAGAGTGATGCGGCCTCCGAGGGAGACCAGGCTTCAGGATGCCAATGTGGACCCAGCGTGGGCTCCCCGAGGGGCAGGAAAGGGAGTACAAGGCGACAGGATCCCACTGAGGGCTCCCAGAGGGACCGGGGGGGGGGCTAGCACTGGGGGATCCCAACAACAGCTCCCCAAGGGGCAGGGAAGGAGGCTTTGAAAGTGAGACCCCAGCAACGGCTGCCCAAGGGGCAGGGAAGAGAGCTGGGACTGCAGGACACCAGCAACAGCTGCCCGCCGGGTGGAGAAGGGGTTGTCCGTTCAGGCTCCCCAGTGACGGCTCCCCAAGGGCTCTGTGTGACAAGGTGGGAATTTTCAGTGATATTTTTATGACCATTATGTGTGCCTCAGTTTCCCCGTACGTTGCACTGTTACCTAGCCTCGGGGGGGGGAGGGCTGTTTGCCATAAGGGCAGGCGAAGAGACACGAGTGTAACTGGCACTTGGCTGTCGGTGCCTGAAAAGGACTGGCCAAGGCCAACCCTGTGTCACTGGCCATTCCCAGGAGACAACGGCAAAGCCAAGCACCAGGCTATTGACCATAAAAAAACCCAGCTGGCTTCAAGACTGAGCTTGGTACGTTTATGGAGGGGATGGTCTCTCGGGACAGCCTAATTTGGCAATTCACTGACCTTCGACTGCTGCGGTAAACACGCCCAGTGGCCTGTGACGGGACGTTAGATGGGGCGATCTGAGTTACTCCGGAGAATTCTTTCCGGGTGTCGCTGGTGGGTCTTGCCCACATGCTCCGGGTTTAGCTGATGGCCGTATTTGGGGTCAGGAAGGAATTTTCCTCCAGGGCGGATTGGCAGAGGCCCTAGGGGCTTTTCGCTTTCCTCTGCAGCATGGGGCACGGGTCACTTGCTGGTGGATTCTCTGTACCTTGAAGTCTTTACACCATGATTTGAAGACGTCAATAACAGCCAGAGGCTAAGGGTCTATCACAGGAGGGGGCGAGTGAGGTTCTGTGGCCTGCGTCGTGCAGGAGGTCAGACTAGAGGATCATAATGGGCCCTTCTGACCTTAAGGTCTATGAGTCTCTGACACCCAGCAACCCACGCCCCAGGGGGAGCGAGATTTCCCACCTGGCAGCAGGGAAGCAGCTGAGCTCAGACACCCGCTGGAGAGCAACGGATAAGGAAGAGGGGATGAAAGCTGGCTGCTGAAGGAGTCTCCGGGGGGATATGCTTGCTCTATATAAATATATCAGGGGGATTAACGTTAGGGAGGGAGAGGAATTATTTAAGTTTAGTACTAATATAGGCACGAGGACGAATGGGTACAAATTGGATATTAGGAAATTTAGACTAGAAATTAGACGAAGGTTTCTAACCATTAGGGGAGTGAAGTTCTGGAATAGCCTTCCGAGGGAAGTAGTGGGGGCAAATGACTTATCTGGCTTTAAGACTAAGCTTGATAAGTATATGGAGGGGATGTTATGATGGGATAGTTTAATTTGAGCAATTGATTTTGGATTATCGGCAGATAAGTCTGCTCAATGGTCTGTGGGAATGCTGGATGGGATGGGAACTGAGTTACTGCAGAGAAATCTTTTTTGGGTGCTGGCTGGTGAGTCTTGCCCACATGCTCAGGGTTTAGCTGATCGCCATATTTGGGGTCGGGAAGGAATTTTCCTCCGGGGCGGATTGGCAGGGGCCACGGAGGTTTTTCGCCTTCCTCTGCAGCATGGGGCATGAGTCGCTTGCTGGTGGATTCCCTGCAGCTTGAGGTCTTCAAATCTCACTTTTGAGGATTTCAATAACTCAGTCATGGGTTCGGGGTTGTTATAAATGTGTATGGGTAGGGTTTTGTGGCCTGCCTTGTGCGGGAGGTCAGACTAGATGATCATATTGGTCCCTTCTGACCTATGAGTCTATGAGTCTATGAGTCGGGGCTCCCTTTGGGAACTGCCAAGGGGTCAGACAGAGCCAGACAGACAGAGCCTGAATGGGGGGGTCACTACAGCTGGGCTGGGCTCTCTGCGTCAACCATCAGTTCTCAGGGCTGACCTCACCCCTTCCGTGCCGGGGCCCAAGAACCCGACTGGTTTGACCGCGCTGCCTGCGTGCGGCTGCAAAGGTCACCTGGGCCGGGTACATTAATCCCTGCGGAGCGGACACGCCTCTCCCAGGCGGCTGTCTCGGTTGGACTCGCGGAGCAGAGCTCACGGAGCGATGCGGGAGGGCTGGAGTCCCCGAGGTCCAGTCTAAGGAGGCGGTTGAAGCCGGGGTCCCTACCCAGTGCAGAACAGGGAGACCTGTGCCGTGGTCTGGCCCACTGAAGGGGTCCGCAGAGAGGCTTGCAGAGCGGGAAGTGCAGCACCGATCCTGTGGAGCCGTGACAGCTGGTGGCAGCGGTGGGAAACTGAAGGCACCAGCCGGTAGTGCTTTGCAATACATGCAGCACCAATCCAAGGGTAGTTAAAGGGAACAGCAAGAAAATAGTGTATGACCAGCTCCCTAAGGGGGCTGTCGCAGACCTGTGCAAGAGAGAGGGGGAAGCGCGAGGCGCAGCTGATTGCACGGTGGGAAGATGACCAGGCCAGGACGCAGGCTCCAGACCTAGGCAGGGTTTCAAGCGTGACTGAGGCAGCAGCAGGGCAACCCTCACACGCCAGGTCCCTGCCCAGCAGGGCGTCTTCACGCCCTGGTTCCCCAGCGACAGATCTGAAGTGGTGGGAGTGGGAGCTTAGGACGAAGGAGCTAGCAGGCCGTGAGAAGCGGCCAAAGCATGAGGACTAACGGGAAGAACCAGGAGAAGCAGAGAACTAGGAGCTGGAGATGGGGAAGGGGAAGGGCAAGAGGACCCGCCGAGGGATCGGTGGGGGAAACAGAGATGCCAGTTCCGCAGGGATCCTAGATACCAAGTTGTCGCCCCAGTTTGGGGGGGGAGGAGGGGTATAGATGCCGACCTCACTGCCTCAGCCCTGGCCGGGAAGATTGGGAGGGGAGGACTTTTTTCCTCAGCCCCCCGTGAGGAGGGGACGGGTTTCAATGTCCCGCTCCAGAATTTCCCGCCAGCCAGGAACAGATCAGTTTGCTAAGGGCCGGCGCTGCAAATCCCCTAGATTTTTTATAGCCCCACGGAAACCCTCTGCCTCCCTTCAGGCTGAGAGGGGCGCTGGCCTGTGTCGGCGACAAGCCCAGAGCTCGCCCCCACATCCGGTTCTGATCCGGGTCCCGCCCGCCTTGTGTAACGGGCCGGCACCGGGTCAGCTCAGACTCCGAGCCCAGGCTGGAAGCGGCAAGATGGAGAGGCCAGAGCTGGGATTTCGGTCCAGCCCATTCCAAGGCGACGGCTGGAGCCCTGATGCCCACAGACTCCAGGGCTGCCCTGGGGGCTGGGTGTTGGCCTCAGGACCCACTTTGTCCTCTCCAGATTATGGTGTCAATCAGAGCAGCCTGAGCGGGACGTGTGGACGCTGCATTGTCAGCTCCATTGCACACATCTGGGGTCAGGGCGAGGGCCGGGACCCCCCGCCCCACCCCTCCAGCACAGGGGGAGCTCTCCACGCCCATCAGCAGCTGGTGGCTGTGGCAGGCTGCAGCCACAAGAGGGAAGTGGAGCTCACAGAAACGAGCAGCCCGGCGGGGGCTGTGCTGGGGAAACCCAGCGGGAGGTTCCCAGCCTGGGCCCTGGGCGCCAGGGTCAGCCCATCTCAGCGCAGTGGCTCTGCCGTGGGACCGGGCCAGACGCCTGGAGCCAGGCTGAGCTGGACGCTCCAGACGGAGCCGGAAGGAGCCACGCTGGGCCGGACCCAGCAGGGAGCCCCTGCCTGTCCCTCTCCTACAAGTCCCGTCCCGTTCAGTCCCACCCAGGCCATTTCCCGGGGGCCCAGTGACGGCCTGGCTGTCCGCACAGCCATCGCCCTCCTTGACCGTGGCCCTGCTGGGGAGAGCCCCGGGGACTGCTCACCGATGCTGATGGTGTGGGCGTGGCACTTGCCGCCCACGCAGAACCGCCAGAGCCCCTGGTTGCTCAAGTTCCCCGAGTAGCGATACTGCATCCAGAAGTCGGTCGCCGTGGCCACGATGAGAAGGATCAGACCCGACACCGCACACAACAGCCCGCCTCCCATCAAGGTGTACATGGCTGGCAGCTCGCGGGTCCTGCAGGGTGAGCGGGGGGGTCTTTTTCCTGCACCGGGACAAGAGGAGACGGGGCCTCCTAGGAGAAGGCCCGGTGGAGAGTTACTTTGTTGTGCAGCAGGCACGTCTGTTGCCCTTGGGAACTCCCTGCTGCAGGAGTTGCAGAGCCAAGGGCTGCGGTTGAATTTCAAAGGGGGCAGGAGCGTTCTCTGCAGGTATCTGAGGTGAGCTAGGAGTGAATCAGTCTCATACTTCAGGGTGTGAACATCAGGCAAGGGTCAAGAGGGACTGTCCCCCTCTCCCCCTCCCCACACAAACTGTGCGACATTGCGTGTGCAGCCAGGAACCGTGTGTCAGGGCGGGAGGTCCAGGCCCTGCTCTGACCCATCAGGCCCTGGCCGCTGCTGATGGCGGAAGAGTGAGACCGAACGGGGCGATTGCCTCACATGGCGTGGGAAGAGATGAGGTAGGAGATGGACTGAGCCCTGATCCAGACCCGGGCGGGCTGGATACTGGGCTAGATGGACCAGGGCTCTGATCCAGTCTGGCAAATCTTGTACTTGGAAGTAAGGAGTCCCCTGTGTCTCGGCCCTTTCTGGAGCTTGGCCGGCTGTTCCTCCCAGCGTCAGGGACTGCACGGCTACAGGCATGGGTGAGGCGTGCCCCCCTTTCTCTAGGCTTCACCCAAGCAGCGTGGGGGCCCCGTGCCCAGCTCCGCCGCCCTTCTACAGCCTGGGCTCGTCCTTGTGCTGCAGCTGGGAGAGGCACATTCCCCAGTGGCTCCCAGCCACCCGTGGGAGAGATGGAAGCAGAAGATCCCACCCAGGGCCAAGGACAGGCCTGGGAGCCACCCTAGGTAGCAGATGCATCTGGTTTAGGCTGGGACCAGAAGCCTCCCACGGGCAGCCGAGCTCGGGGGGGGCAGGAAAGGTGCAGGGGATCTCCTGCGTCAGGCAAACCGGGCCCTTTTGTTCCCAACAATGAGCCGAGCGTGTGATGTTTCCACAGCGAGAACAGACCCAGTGAGTCAGAGCTGGCGTCAAAAGGGCACCGCAGGCGGCGCTTGGCAGAGCTGCAGGGAGCCGGGTGGGCCGGGACGGGCCCCCAGAGGGAAGGGAATTCAGACCAAAACCGAATCGGGAGAACTCCCGGCGCATCTACACGGCTACTGTTACTGTCGCTTGGCTCTTCCGTGCCCCTTGGCTCTTCTGTGCCCCGCTTGGGGCACCGTTACTGGCCTAGAGCCACAAACAGGCCTCCTCTCTCCTTCCTTCTCCCCCCTCTCCCTGGGGTATCAGGGCTGGGCTGTGGGGCAGAGCGGGTGGGTCAGCGCCACGGGCCGCCAGCTCTCCGCGCTGCTTCCCAAGGCTCGTGATGAGCTTTCCTGGGCACCGCAGCGGGAGGCCGGGGCCAGGACAGCCCCGGGGTCTGTTACACCCGTGGCTCCTTGCTGGGGGAGGCCACCCCCAAACTTGACCCGGGGGGGCAGGGCTTGGAGGCCTGTGTCTGAGACGGAGGAAATAGCTGCCTCCCCTGGGCAGAGCGAAGGGAGCAGCAAGCCGCAGATGTGGCTCTTCCTCGCCTCGCCCCCCGCCCCCCATTCAGGCTGCTTAGAACCCCCTGCCCGCTGCCTGGCGCACATCCCGCACCCGCAAGCGGACTGGAGACCCCCCATGCTATGACGCCTGGGGGCGACTGCCCCGCCCCCTCCTGGGGCACCCAACTACACCTCCAGCTTCAGTGGTGCCGTCCCCTAATTACGGTGTTGTTCCAGGCAGTGGGGCCAACAGACAGACAGATAGAGGGGGTGTATGGAGATAGATAGAGGGATGGGGTGTCTGGAGACAGGCAGACAGATCCATCAGTCGAGGGGGGACAGTAGGGAGAAATCAGGGCTGCTGGAAAGGGACTAAAATAACTTACCCTCAGTGGTGGCGGGCGGGAGAAGCCATGATTAACGAGGGCTGACAAGTTGCTCAGTCGATCAACTCCTGTTTTCTCTGCAGCCGCGTTTTGTGCCTGGGGGTCCGTCGGAGGCAGCCAGGGGTGCTGGGGGGGGGATGGGGTTTTTATAGCGTTGCCCCCACGTGCTCCTCTTTGCTCCATTGTCCAGGCCATGACAAAAGGCCCTCAATAGAATGGAAGCATCTCGCAACCGCTGGCTCTGTCCCCCGGCCGCTCCAGCCCTGCCGTTCTGCTGATGCAAGGGGGTCGCTGGCCCTGTGCATGGGGGCAGGGAGGGAGCCACGTTCTTCTTGGAGTGGGACAAACAGAACAGTTGCTGCACCCCCAGCTCCCTGGGGTCCAGCTCTTCTCTTGTCAGGGGAGGCTTTGGGGGGGAGCATTGAGTGATCAGGGGGGGTTGTTTTTTAAATAAATGAATGGAAATAAAAATGGGAGAGGGAAGAAGTAAGCCGAGGAGGTGACTGTCCAGCAGGGATGGGAGGGGCAGGGACGGGGGGGGGGGAACCTGATGTGGGGCAGGATCAAGCTGAGACAGTTTCTGAAAGATTTTGATGAACCTTATGTGCGCCCCAGTTTCCCCTATATTTTGCATGGCTGCCCAGTAGTGGGAAAAGGCAGGCTAAGGGCCAGATGGTCGAGCAGTGTCACCCCTGTCAGAGCCTGAATGGGCCATTAACAAGGACTGGCCGAGGCTGACCCCCTATCAGTGGGAAATCCAAGGCAACGGTGGACATCCAGCAACCAGCAGCCCGGAGTGAGCTTGATTCCCCTGCCGGGTAGCAGGGAAACTGAGCACAGACGCTGCTGGAGAACTAAGGACAGGAAGGTGCGAGGAGCCACGACAGCAGGGACCCACAGCTGACGTGGGGTCCGGGGCAGACAAGCCCAGAGAGCTGGGCAGAAAGGGGCAGGAGATCAAGGCGAAGGTCAGGGCGGGGTGGCTGGTGCGGTGCTGATGGGTTATGTTGTAGGATATACCTGGTTATCAGCCACCCTCCCGCCCCTGCACACGCAGATCCTTGGGTGTTTGATGGGCTCTCGCAGGGGTGGGGAGGTGATGTTCTGCCAGCTGTGCTGGATGGGGTGTTGGAAACTTGCAAGACGAGACTGGAGTGGATTGGCGAGCCGGCACCCTGGCGAGAGGCTGCTGCTCTTGGCAGAGAGGCACTTAAGCGGAGCCCTGGTCTGTTCCGGGTCAGCGAATGCAACATCCATCAGTCGCAATGAGCGGAGATTTCTGTTTAAGGGCCAGTTCTTCCAAGTGCTGTAAAAAACACAGCTTGTCCTGAAAACAGCTGCATCCCATCCAGGGCGGGGAGGCGGAGTAGTGGTGTGAATTTGGAGTCGTGTGGCCAAGGGCTTCCCGATACACAGAAGGCCTCCCCTCTGAACTGAGCAGCGGCTGACATTCCCCCTTTCTTGGAGCATTTCTTTGCACAAAGTCGGGGAAATCCTAATGCAGGTGGCACAAGAAACCTGCACTCTGAGCCCAGGTAGCAGCCAGCTTCAAAACCAGCCATTCAGATGTTGCTGGGCTTTGACTGGGGCTCGGTGCATTGTTGAGGGGCGATCCCAGAATGGCCAGGATTAGGTGTGCGGAGCCTAGGGTTGATGGTAAAGACACCCCAGGCCTTGTTCCCCACACCAGCTGGCTCTGGTTTTGGGGGTACAACGAGCCTGATGGAGGGGTGCTCCAGAGCAGAGCAATAAGGAGATGCAGTTTTATCTCAGTCACATGGCGAAGGAGAAGTCAATTAAGTGGGGAATAATCCCAAGTAAATCAGAGTTATTTGTTTTAGCAGGAGCTATTAGCTCTACACCATAAACTACTGCACCCTATTACTGGAATTAGGAATTACTGGAATTAACGACTGTTAGCTTAGTTAAATTCACTTTATCAGCAACAATTTACATTGATGAAAGTGTTACACTTATGAAATAAACAGCAGGATCTTATTCAGGGGACAAAGCAGTATGTTGCGTTTATTATGAACACAGAAAATATTTGGAAAAAACAATTGCCTAAAATACACTTACACACACATAGTTCTGCAGAAGGGATTTAATTACCAGCCTCTGTATTGCTTGAGTTGAATCACTGGCCAGTTGACTCAGACCCGAAGATGGAGCCAGGCTCTGTCGGTCGTGACACGATGCTCCTTGGGGTTTGCGGAACAAGCCCAAAGTCCAGGTTTCTTCTCCCCATTTTTATACTTCTCCATCCCCATTTGGGTCTCTGGATTTTGCTATGTTAGATAGTCTCCTTGTTTGATGTCATTGTTAATTACGTTTGACATCGCAGTTAACTCCCCTGTTTTCCGGGGTTATCTTGATCTTCGGCCATCTGGCTTGTAAGAGTTCTTTAAACAAAAGCATCTTCTTTTCCTCGTGTCCTTGGAGGCTGAGAACCTCCTCGCCATCTTCTTTCAGCAGACTCAAACGGCATTCACTCCTCATTCATGCTTACTAAAAATCATTACATTCATATGTTATTATATCGGTACATTATTTTATACTTACTTACTAGTATAATAAAATCCTTATACCTACACCAATTTTACTACCAATTTTACTAAAAGGAAATAAAAGAAATCTCATTTGCCCCATGATTTACTCATCAACCGCGTTCCTGATGCGCATCGGCTGCGTTACTTCACTTGTAAATGATCACAAGTAGATTTCAGGATGTTCCCAAACATTCATACACGGATCTTCACCAACAGGGCTCCGATGTGTCATAAATGTTAAATCACAGACTGCTGAGGCAGGGTAATCCTAGTCATATGTTCAAGCAATCAGATATCATAGTGGAGCCTGGGGTGGCCTGAACAAAGAATGTGCCTGGAAAATCCCTATTAATAATGCCTGGTTTTATTCTCTCTCAGTGTGAGGATTAACCCTTGAGCTTCAATTACATAACCATGGCCCAGGCCTGCTCTGGTCCAGGCCTACACCACAGTGCTGAGGCCTACAAAATAACCCAATTTCGAATTAGAAAATGCAGGGCGTGAGAACATAAACCCGCCGGTGTTTCCAGTTGTGTTCTCTCTCTGTTCACTGCCCCTGCCCTGCGCAGACAGATGGTCCAGCAGACTTGGCCAGGTTTATTGCCCTGGCTCTGTGGTTACAGGTACACGGAGGTGTGGGTGCCCAGTGGCAAGGAACGGCTCAGGCGGTATCGGGGATTTCTGCTGTCCCCTTGGCTGCGCTAAGGGATAAGGTGACATTTATAGACAGAGACAGCTTCCATCCCGCCGTACGTGTTTCGTGGCATTGGCTTGTTACCTCCCCTTGTACCTCGCGCCAGGTGTCTCAGGCAGAACGTCCCTATTCATCCCTTCCTCCAAACCCTCTCCTCTGGCATTAGGCCAGGATCGCCTGGCGTGTGTTCACACACACATACCCAGTAGCTGTTGCTTTTTAGGAGTGCCTGAGTTTTAGCAACCCTAGCAATGGCTTTGCCAGGATCATGCATCGGACAGTGACGTGGAAGCGTCTGCTTTCATCCATGGCCTGGTTTTGGTTCATGACATGGCCTGACTTTACTGATTATGTCTCAGACCTCAGATCTTACACACCCCAGGTTCAGCGCTCCAGGGTCTCTCTCGCCTACTACAGGCCTACATTCCCTTTTCAGTTTGAAGCTGCTGTATGACCCCAGGAAAGGAAAAGATTTCATGTTTTTGCGTTCCAGCTGCAATAAAGACAGATACGCCTAGGTGCGATGTGCTGGCTTCTTGATTGAACAAGTATCCCTACGCTGTTTTCTGGCTCCAAGTCCCACGCCCTCTGCCAATTTCTCTTTTCCTATTGCTTGTAAACATTATCATGCTCTCTGGCTGTTTTGCTTTACCCTCCTTGCTAATCTCGTACTTTCGCTGCAGCATGCTTCCTCCTTTTGTCTGATGACAGCTTCTCTTTAATTACTGTTGAACATTCGTTCCAGCGTTTTCCCCTCTATATTTCATTCTTGTTGTGCTTTTCTCCCGGTTTGCCAGCAATTTTTGTAAAATCATTTCTTAGTTTACTGGGAGACTCTTTAGTTATTTCTTCTCTAATTTAACCATCCTGTTCTTCCTTCAACATTTCCCCTTTCCCCTTGTACTGCTGGCTTTCTGCTTTCCAGGGATTGTCCCTTTTGTGGCTATCCCTCCTATTCCTATTGTCACTGTCCCACCTGACCTGGATTTTCTCCCTCTCAGCTCTGTTCCTGGCACTCCTCAGTCCCTGGAGTCCCTATCTGCTGGTTCTCCATTTACTGCTTTCCATTTTTTCTGCTGCTGGTTGCTTCCTCCTCCCTCCCTCTCCCGAGGCTGGTCCAAGACTCCACCAGCTGTTTCTGCCACTGCCTGTTTCTGTTAGGTCTGCTAGCAGGCACACGTTTCCCCACACTGGTTTTTTTCCTTGCCCCCTGTGACCCATCCATGCCTAGGGCAGCCACCTGAAAATGCCAAGGTCAGGGCAGGCTGTAAAAGGAGAGCAGATTCTCCCAGCACTGGTGGGTGATACTAAAGTCAAGCTTCCCAACCAGCCACGAACTATGCTTCTGATTCCCCACACTGGTTATCAAGAAGCCAGTATACAAATACACACAGCCCCCTCTACTGCATTTCACTCTCTGGCTCCCAACCAGCCACCAGGTCCAGTAAAGAGACCAGTTATTTAAACTCTATGCTCTTTATCAAAAAGGTTTCTTCTGACCCCAAAGGGCCAGCCACAGTACCAGATCAATATGAGTTTAGATCTTACCCAAAATACCATGCTGCCAGCCAATCCTTTAGTAATTAAAACTAAAGGTCTATTATAAAAAGAAAGAAACCAACTATAAGAGAAATGCTAAAGGATTAAAGCAATCAGACACATACAAATGATTTGAAAGTCCATATAGATCAGGTTTCTAGAAGAATTGTGGAGTTTGCTGGTTTGTACCGTCCCTCGGGTGTACATCCAGTACCTGGATGGGTCTCAGACCTTTGTTCCACAGCTTCAGTTCGGTTGTAGATGAGTTGGTCCAGTGGTACCTAGGTGGCTGAAAGCTGAACAGGACTAAAGACAAATTGGAACCTGGCCCTTGCCATGCTGCTTGTGGAATTTCACAGGAACCAAAACGGAGTCCAGGGTCACATGAGCAAGTCCTGCTGACTCATCAGGTATATCCCTGGTTTCTCCCGCTTGGGCCCCTTGCACCTGTGAATCTCTTAATGGGCCATTAAGCAGCTAATGCTGCAGCCGTCCTGTCTGGGGAGTGGCCTAGAAACAGCCCAGTTTGATATACAGATACATCAACCCTACCCATAACTTCCATTGCACACATAACACACGAACACACAACATCGCCATCTCGCTTAGCACATTCCATCCTTTCTGACAGTGCCTGGCACGGCACATCTCACATAGATTACTAGGATTTTGACATACTGATGTCAAACAATATAATAAATGCCCCCCCATCTAGCCAGCGTGACACCCCTACAAAAAAAGACCCATCGCAAGCTCAAGCTGCTTCAGTTGCCTGGGATCCTTGCAGGTCTCCAGACCCACCCCCAGCATAGCTGTTTGGAGCTCCCCTTTTTTATTAAAGGAACACCCCCCATTCTAAACCCCATGAGGCTGCTTCCGGGCGGCTGCCTCGCGCTGCTCCCACACCTCTCGCGTGGTAGGGTGCTGTGGTGGTAGTGAGGTTGCCAGGGGGCAGGGAAGGGCGTGGCGAGAAGCGAGTACATGGGGAAGGGACACAGGGCGCTGGGGGCAGAGAAGGACACTTGGGGCAGGTGAGTTTAAGGTTCTAGCGGGGTGGGGAAGGAGGCCAAGGGAGCTGGGACAGGAGGGAGACTGTGGGCAATGGGGGAGTTGTGGGGGGACAGAAAACTGAAGTCAAGGGACAGAAGAATCTGGGGTGCAAGGCGGAAGGGGAGGTGGGGCAGCAGATGGTGAGGTGCAAGGAGACTCAGGGGAGAGGGCTTGGGACCCTTCTGCCAGCTGCTGTCGGCAGGAGCAAGGGTCAGGTGGGATATCTAGGGGTTCCTCTTCACATTACAAACCAAACCTAAGCTCCCATCACAGACACCTGGGAAACCACCCCCTCCCCGCACTTATCGGGCGCTGCATCCCCACTCCTGGGCATCGAGTCAGGGTATGCACAAAGATCCCTTTTCCTGCAGGGGGAGGGAGCAGAGCGAGGAGCTGGGAAAAGCCAGAGACAATGGCTCAAAAAGAGGCAAATATGAATTCAGATCCTCTCCCCACTGTCTCTTTGCCTCAAATTCCCACCATCCGCTGTGAAAATCCAGTGGCCGAATGACCCTTTATCCCAGCGGTTCCCAACCTGTGGCCCAGGGGCCAAAAGTGGCCAGTGGGGGCATTCAAACTGGCCTGCGGCTCCCCTCCCGCTGGCTGCAGAAGGTCGGAGCGGTTTGCCGTGTGGCTAAAAGACCGGTGCAGGCTCCTTGCTGCAGCCAAGGGGATGGGAGATCAGCGCTCCCCTCCCCCTGGCTGTAGCAGGGAACACGGCAAAGCATTCCCCCCCTGTCCATATGCACTGGGGTCCCTTCTGGAGCTAGAGGGAGGGGAAATCAGCGCTCTCCTCCCACCAGCTCCAGCAGAGAGCCAAGCACTCTGCCTGGGTCCCTAGGTGCTGGGGTCCCTGCTGGAGGCAGAAGGAGGGGAACACTGATCTCCCATCCCCCTGGCTGCAGAAGGGAGCCACTGCCTGGGGCTACAGGGCGTGTGCGGTTTCCCTGCTGCAGCCAGGGAGATGAGAGATCAGTGAGGAGGCTCTTTGCCTGGCTGCAGTGGGGCGGGGGCTGCTGGTGGAGACCGGTGGCCCTTCAGGGTTGTAAAAATGTGGCCCTCAAGCCAAAAAGGTTGGGCACCACTGCTTTAACCCTTCCCCTTCCCTCCCAGCTCCCACGCACAGTTGTGCCAGGTTAGTGACATCCCAGGAGTCCAGTGCATTCACCTTTAGCCCCTCGGTGGGAGGGTAACGACCAGCACGCGACGTTTAGCAGCCTGTCGCTCATCCTGCCACTGCTGCTTCGGTGACAGCTCCTCAGCTGCTTCTCCAGCCGGTCACGCAACCCCACGGCCACCTAGATCCCAGCTCTAAGACTTCTGGGTAGGAGAGACCTGGCTGCTCTCTGTCTCTCAGCACATCACTGCGCCGTGCCCGGAAGGAAGCCACTTGCTAAAGACATTGGTAATATCTGCTCATGCGCTTTCCTCAAATCTCTTCAAATCAGGCTGATTTTCACACACACAAGCGCACGCGTGCACACGTGTGCTCAGGTACACGCATGCACACGTGCTCCCATGGGCACACACGTGCACACATATAACTACACCTTCATAACAACACGTGCATGCACACGAATATACACTCGTGCACACACAAAAAGGCACCTGCGCACACACGCAAACACCATGTGTGACACAGAGCTACTTGGGCAATTAATTGATTCCCCTGCCCCTGAAATAAATCTACAAAATCAAGCCATTTTGGTCCAAAAAACAATCTACATTTTTCTTTTTTTTTTTTTTGATTTTGGTCAAAATCCCCCCAAATTCCAGTTGTTTAAAAAAAATTGGTTTTCAGTTTTTTTGGTGGAAACCCCAACATTTTTGACAAAATTGGACATTTGAGGGTAAAATTTGAATTTTGAAAACCAGCCCTGAGCGTCAAACCATGGCGAAGGCCTCTGCCCACCCGCAGAGGCGCCGCCCTGGGAGAAGGCAGGTGTTGTTGGTGTTATTACCGGCGTGGGTGCTTGTCAGTCCAGGCTGTGCGTGTGTGTCCCCAGCTATTTGTCGTTTTAGCCCTGCAGATCGCCGAGACAGAGCTCACGATCAATGAGACGCAACCTACAGAGTATCTACGGGTCTGCTTCCAATAGGAGTGCGGCGTTACGATGGCCATGGCCCAATGGCGGGACACTCCGTTATCCCCTAGGCCGGACAAAGTCGTTCCTTCTGACACCCTCTTTTATACACAGTTACAGACAATTTCGTCCTGCCCCTTCGACGTAGGTGGTTGCCACCTTCTTGACATAGTCTGATACCAGTCTTTACTGTAGATTGGACGATTTGGGCAAAACATCTCCATGTATCACCTTATTGAAGCGTCGTTTCAGGGAGTCAGTTCTCTCTTTGGTGCCAGGATGTCTTGGTGCCTTCTGCTGGGTAGTTTTAGAAAGATTGTGATATTAGTGATATTTTGGCAGTGCGTAGGCCTGCACTCTCAGCGTTTTCTCCGTGCCAGTTGCAGTGAGGTGGTAAGTTCACAGGCTGGCTTCCGTTAATGTGGTTTTTTCCGCTTAGGCCTTAAGCCTTAGCCTGTTTGCAGGCCTTACGCTCTCACTCCTTACTACAACGGGGAGTGGGGGGGGGCTCTGCCATGTCATCCCTAGCGTGGCTCTTGTTACCCTTGCCAAGAGGCTCAATCATTCACACATGCTTTGGCCGGTTGTTGGGTTCGGTTTGCTGATCTGGCTGGCTCCGTTTATCTAGCCTGCCTGTGTCTTTCCCATCTACAGACCGCAGAGGATGGCACGACAATCCCAGCACGCTCGCTGGATGTTATAGAACGGGGGCAGTGGGACCAAGTTAATCATTTCAATCCTGCTGTCCATGCCCTGGTGGGACCAAGCAGAAAGAGCTGATCCTAGGCTATAGGAGACAGCGGGCAGAATGAGTGGGTTCTTTGGATCCCTCTAGGAGACACAGCAGAAGGCAGGAAGAACAAGTTCACCCCATTACATTTCCCCCATAGTATCAGAGTAGGGGTGTAACCCGTCCGTGCCCAGGGTAGCCCACTGATAATGCCAGGGTCAGGGCAGGCTGCAAAAGGAGAGCAAATTCTCCCAGCACTGGTGGGTGACACTGAAGTCAGACTTCCCAACCAGCCACAAACAGTGCTTCTGATTCCCCCACACTGGTTATCAAGAAGCCACTGTGCAAATACACACAGCCCCCTTTACTGCATTTCAGTCTCTGGCTCCCCAAACTGACACTAGGTCCAGTAAAGAGACCAGTTGTTTAAACTCTGTGCTCTTTACTAAAAGATTCCCTCTGATCCCAAAGGACCAGCCACAGGACCAGTTCACTATGAGTTTGGATCTTACCCAAAATACCACGCTGCCAGCCAATCCTTTAGTAACTAAAACTAAAGGTTTATTAATAAAAGAAAAAACAAACAATAAGAGAAGTGTTAAAGGCTTAAAGCAATCAGATATATACAAATGATTTAAAAGTCCATATACATCAGGTTTCTAGAACAATTGTGGAGTTGTATAGTCCCTCTGGTATACATCCAGTACCTGGATGGGTCTAAGTCCTTCAGTTCAGTTGCAAAGTGTGTTGATCCAGAGGTGTGTCCGCAGCTGGACAGGAACAAGACGAAGGCAAAGACAGAGACAAAGACAAAATGGTTTCTGTGGTTTGATCTGATATACCCTCTGTTGCTGGCCATGTGGCTTGTGGAACTTTACAGGAACCAAAATGGAGTCCATAGTCACATGGGCCAATCCTGGTAACTCTTCAGGTATGCCTTTAGTTTCTTCCTAGGCCTTTGGCTTTTGTTAAGGTCTTGATGGGCCATTAAGCAAGCTATTGTCCTGTGGCCTCTCTGTCTGGAGTGTGTCTTTTACAGCACAGTTTGAAATACAGGTATATCAAAGGTCTCCATAACTTTCTTCACACATATAAAACATGAACACAAATATTATCATCCTATTTAGCATATTATAATCTTTCTAACAGTACCTGACATGGTATATCTTACATGAATCGTTATGATTTTGACATATTAATGTCACATAACACAAATGCCCCCCCCCTCCTAATGCAGTCCGCATGACAAGGGGGAAGGGGAGAGTTAGTGGATCTTTTTAGATCCCCTCTCCCCCTGTATGGAGCAGAGGGGAAGAGCATGTGGTCCTCTGCTTTACTGATCCACAGCACAGAAAGCCGTGGAATTTGCAAGTCAGTCGCCCCGTGGCACAGACAGCAGCTCTCAAGAACAGCTAAGAGACAACAGCTCCTCTTTCAGTTCATCATCCAGGCCCCATCTTCCCAAGAACTTCTCTGGGGACAGCTGCAATGTCCCAGGTTTTCCCCTTGTCCATTGGAACATCTGGTAACTACAGACGAGCGGTGACTTTGGCACAAAGCCCCAACTCTGGCACAATCGCATCGCGCAGCGGGCGCATTTCCAAACTTCCCGCCTCGAGGATAACAAATTGGAAACAGCCCGATTGTCAGCGCAGGGGCGGGGGGGAGGGGGGAGCCAGATGGAGGGGGAACGTGCTGATGAACCCAACTAAGTGAAGGAATTTGTCTAAAAGAGGATACATGATTGGCAAGGGACTGGTAAATCTCAGGGCATGTTCTTTAACCACTTGGATTTAGAGACAGGGTCTGTGTTTGCTCTGTGTTTATCAAAAAGAAACAGCGCCAGGGGACAAGTCCTCGGTTTCTGGCTTGAAGAGACGCAGGAGGAGAACCGCCATCTTCTGAGCTCGTCAGCGCAACGTGACCCTTGCTGCGGCTTGCACGATAAGCTCGCTGGGACAGGGTCAATTGCAAAGAAACCCTTTGTTCCGAGAAATACACTCCAGTAAGCCAGGAGTAGCAGCATATACTGGCTGCCTTTCTGCCTTGCTAGGAGCAATGTGGGACTTTAAGGCCTGGTCTAAAATAGAAAATTAGACGCCTATGTCACCCAGGTGTGTGAAAAATCCACAGCCCTGAGCAGTGCAGTTAAGCCAACCTAAGTCCCTGTGTAGACAGCGCCAGGGCAACTGGAGGGTTCTTCCATTGACCTAGCTACAGCCTCTCGGGGAGGTGAATTAATGACTGCGATGGGAGAACCCCGTCTGTCGGCGTAGGTAGTGTTACACTGAAGCACAGCAGCTCCGCTGCAGCGTTTCACGTGTAGACAAGCCCACCGTGTCCCAGTCGTTTCACGTACGAGCCTGCCACGAAGAGCCCTGTGCCATCTGCAGCGCTGGGGGAGGTGAGGGGGGTGAGAAAGGCTGGCACATTCAAGGAGCGGGCTGGCACCTTTGATCACACATAGGCTGCAGAATCGGAGCCACGTCCAAGGAGTCTGGCCCTCATCCTGGCGCTCACACGCACAGGGTGACTGCTGCAGCGAGGGAAAGCACCAGGCCGGGGAAGCAGGCAGCAATGAGCCCACAGTCCAGGTCCTTAGGGGGATGTTCTGCAAAGAAGAAGGAAACAGTGAGCCACTTGAAGCGTCCCAGGGTGGTGAGGATCGGCTGGCACCTGTGGAGTCCCCTAACCCAGGACCCCAGCAAAGCTTCTGTTTAGCAGACGTCCTCTGCCTGCCGGCTTGCTCTGGAGTTCCAGGAGCTGGGGCTTTACCCTGGCAGAGGTTTCGCTGGCCCATGCAGAGGGCTGTTTTCGTGGCTGGCGGCCGCTGGCCTTTGCATCCTGCCCGTGTGGCAGTGTCTGGGTGCTGCGGCGTCTGCACTGCCATGCCACATTGTGCTGGCATTGCCCAGAGCCGAGGCTCACCCAGTGCTGCCTCGCCATCCCTGGGGATTGGTCGGGCGGGACGTCACGCGACTGGCACCTCCTCAGCCCGCTGCGCCCAGGCATCATGGTGCCACAATGCCACATCGTAGCCTGGGGACCAGGGAGCCACAAGCTGAAACGGGGAATGCAGGACGAGAGGCAGGGTGGCCCCATGCTTAGAACACTAGCTTGAGACTAGGGAGACAAAGGTTCAATCCCCTGTTCCTGCCGTCAGGGTGCGGAACTGCTGCGTAGCTGGCTCTAGCTAGCTCATGTACTGACAGCCGTGAAGCTGGGGCAGCGCATGGGCGTTGCCATCCAAGGGTCCCAGAGGGTTTATACAACCCTGGCTGCTGTGGTGTCAGTACTCCTTCTCCATGAGCTGCAATCCCATGCATTCTGATTGCGCCTGCGTTGCTCTGTGCCTCAGTTTCCCATCTGTGCAATGGGGGGAATAGCCCCACCCAGCCACACAAGGGGGGTTGGGATTATGGCACGGGAGCCACGCACATACAATGCTAAGGGGGGCAGGGTACGTACTGAGAGAGGGCCTGGTACCCTGCTACACACAACTGCCGGATTCAGATAGCCCTGGTGGCACCCAAGGAGGGGAAGATAAGCTCAAATGGACCCTAAGCTCTGAGGTTCTCTTCTCACCAAAGCTGAGTCCAAACACCCAGGGGGCCCGGAGGCCTCTCCTCCCACCACGTGCCTCCTCGCCCCTCCCTTGTACTTACCGATGACTCGGAGTTGCACCTTCACGAACACACAGTCGAAGCTCAGGCCCACCCAGCAGGAATAGTTCCCTTGGTCGGACATCATGACTTCGGCAAGGTGCAGGGTGGCGTCGCCATGGGCCAGCCCCGTGGCGTTCACCCACGTCCTGGCCTGGAAGCGCGGCTGGTAGCGATAGTGGATCTCAGCCCAGTTGCTGTTCCAGTAGAGGTTGATGGTGTTATTGGCCTGGCTATAGTTCCACTGGACCTTTGGGGCCTTTCTGGGGTTGTGGACTGGGAAGAGGCAATGCATGGAGACGTTCCCCCCCCACCTCGGCCTGCAGCTGGGTGATGAAGTTGTTCGAACACTGCTCAGCTGGGCAGGCTGGGGAACAGCAGAACAAAGTCACAACCCTGGGGCGCGGGAGCCAGGTCTAACGCTATCTGCACTCTACTGAAGCTGATCCTGACTGGGGCCTCCAGCGACTACTGAGCCAATCCTGTGGCCTTGCCACCACGAGAACTACACTGTCCCAGTGAGCCCGTCCTATGGCCCCGCCACCACCACCACACCACTAGAACAACCACTGTCCTGTGGTCTTGTCACCCCCACACTACCAGAACTACACCTTCCCAGCGAGCCCATCCTATGGCCTTGTCACCACCACACCACTAGATCAACACCGTCCCTGCGAACCAGTCCTGTTGTCTTGTCACCACCATCCTACCAGAACTACACCGTCCCAGCGAGCCCATCCTATGCCCCCCCCACCATACCACTAGAACACCATCCCAGCGAGCCACTCCTGTGGTTTTGTCACCAACATATTACCAAAACCACACCATCCCAATGAGTCAGTCCTATGGCCCCCACCACCACACCACCAGAATTACACGGTCCCAGCGAGCCCGCTCCTCTGGCTGTGACACTGGGCCAGAAATAGCCAAGCGACTTTACAAATCGCATGGCCCAAATCTGACCTTTAGAGACACATTATAGGAAAATACAATGGCAGTGAGGGTCATTCCTTACAAGCAGACGAGAGCTTGGATATGCAAATGTATTGTTGGTAGTTATTTGATGTTGTTTGCATATACCTTGTTAAGAGGTTAGCAGTGTAGATAAACTGCTTTCTCTCTATCACTGTTCTATTGAGTCGGAGTTCAAAAGGAACATAGGAACATTTAGATGGAACGTGAATGTAACAATACTATTGTTTTTCTTTCTCTTTGAAGTTTAAGTAGTAAACACCTGTGAATGGTTGTAAATCGCCAGTTACCTTGTGCTATGTAACTAGTTACCAGATGTGCATAGGACCTAGCGGATAATGCTTTAGAGTCCCAAGTCATCATCTATTAGTTGTTCAAGGAAGTACCTGGTGTCAAGAAGATATCGGTTAGTCTGCACGGATCTAGAAAAGACTCTAGGGGACTGATCCTTTTTATCTCAAATCTGCCCAGGGAAAGTTTGGATCTCAAGATCGGCCTGGAATCACCCTGCTATTCTCCTGGGAGAATTTGAACAAACTCTGCACATGGGCTATTTAGTCTTCATTTCTCTGGACTGGATTTCTAACAAAGAGGCTCTAAACAAGGACTGTTTGGGTAATTTCAGAGACTTTGCAATTTAAGAACTTTGCAATTCAGTTATCATCCGTCCTTTGAAACTGACCTAAGAGCGAAAAGTTCCAGAGGGGGAGCCATGTTACTCTGTATTCAGCAAAAACAACAAGAGTCCTGTAGTGCTTTAAAGACTAACAAATTTCTGCAGGCATAGGCTTTTGTGGGCTGCAACCCACTTCGTCAGATGCATAAAATGGTAATCACAGATAGGGGGTATATATCTACATCCAACATAGAAACAACAATGGGGAGGGGAGGTGTTAACAAAGTCCATTCAGTTAGAGTACCTGAGGCCTATTCACGACCGTTGATTCGAAGGTGAGAATGTGTGAACAGGGACAATTACGTCTTGTAATGAGAGACCCATTCCAAGTCCCTATTCACACCCAGTCTGACTGTGTCAAATTTGCATATGAGTTCTGGACCGTCACTACGCAAAAGAATAAACGGACGCAAATCAGACATAAAAAATGGCAACATCCATAAACCAGTGAGAGAGCACTTCAATCTCCCAGGACACTCTGTAGCTGACTTGAAAGTTGCCAGACTGCTACAAAAAACTTCAAAAACAGATTTCAGAGAGAAACTGCAGAGCTGGAATTCACATGCTCATTTCCTTTTTTTTAAAATAAATATTAGTTTAATTGACAAGCACTGGCTTTAAGCGTGATTTGGATAAGATCTGATCTATTCATTGACCTGTTTGTAATGTGTCCAATTCTTTGGAACTGGTAGAACATTTTTACGTATAATGGATAAAGATCTGCGGTAATCCCCATCGTACTTGACTTGGCTGCCTGGGTATCAGCCAAAGGGCTGGGTGGTTTTAAGGAAACTGTGTTTTTGTCCATTAAATAATCAGTGAGGTCATCAGAAGCTGTTTATTGCTGGCTTGGTATATCTTATGTAAGAAAAAACCACCAGGATTTAGGGCTGCGCTATGCCCCTAAGCCCCCGCTATCCCCCCACACCAAAAAACCCCATGGAAAAGACACGGGTGAATGGACTGAGCTAAGGGCAGTAGGATTTAATGCAACTACACAAGCAGAACGGAGCTTAGTGAAGGACCCCCCTTTCATCCCCGAAAGAGCCCGCTGTTTCTTACTCACCAAGCACCCAGCATGAGAGTCGCTCCAACCACCTCAGACATGCAGCCACCCTTGGGTGGGACACGGCAGCTGCTGGTCAGTGAACAGCAACACCGAGAAAAATGAAGTGGAGGAGAACCCTGGGTCCAAACGGGCGTGGGGAAGGCTGAGCTGGGAGTCCGGCGGGGCACTCATTACAGATGCCCACCTTCCATGTCTATCGGTAAATAACTGCGATCACACAAACATGTGGAGAACAGCAGCCACGGGAAATAGTTTCCACACATGGTGGCTGTTTTAAACTGGAGAAATTCAATGCCCTCCAGGGGGGGAACAGCAGCGAGTCAGGGACAGGCAAAGGACTGAAGCAGGGTGTATGAGTGGGGGCAGGGGGGAGTTTACAGATTTCTGGCTCCTTCCCACCCCCAGCTTTGGGGGGGAGCATTTGGGGCCCGTGGTGGGGCAGAAGCAGCTTCCACTTGGCAGGGGACTGGGGAGCTTTGGCTGAAGCCAACAATAGGGCAGGGTGAGGAACTTCTTGTAAAACAGTGGCCTGAGAGTCCCCCAGCTCCCTGCACTTAAGACACCACTGGGCAGAAACTGAAGGGACACTCTTGAAGTGACATCATTGTGCCACTCTTCAATGCCCCAGAGAACGTCAGCTTTGACGAACCTTCCCAAGATCAGCGTGGAAACAATATTTTGCAAAATTTCTCATGGCTACCAAGCTGCACAAAGAAACTAGAAATATGCAGATATCTTCTTTAATTATGTTATGGGAAAGCTGGCAGAGCATATCTTAAAATCCTTTGACTTTATTGAAGACAATTATAAAGCTGACTGTGCAAGGGTTCTGGCTATGTGTGATGCATATTTTATATCTTAAATAAATGTGGTTTATGAAAGAGCATGTTGGCACCAGAGAACTCAAGAACACAGATAAATGTTTAAGGTCTTTTAAGAGCTCTGCAGATGGATGAAAACTGATTTGGGAATGCAAAGCATGAAAGTATCAGAGACAGGCTGGTTATTGGGTTCACAGCAGAGATTGAACTGTAACCGCAGCTATGTGGATGGGAAAGCGGTCAGAATTAGTCAAACAACAGGACAAAAGGCAAGAGCGAAATGAAAAACAAGAAACTAAATTAGAAGCAGTTAACAGATGCAGCATGAGTGCTAAAAGTCATTCCCATAAGACTTCTGAGGAGCGAGAACTCTCACGCTAAGAGGGACAAATTCCAGCCTACACGCCCAAGATGAAGGAAATGTCCCATCCCAAGAGATGATGCGCATCCAGCCAGAGGTGCCTGGTGTAATAAATGCCAAAAATGTGGACATTTTGTCGCTGTTTGCCTCACCAAAGCGATCAGGAAGTCGACCCATATTACAGACCACCAAGAGCCATTGTTTCTGGGATCTCTCTCTTGTGACCACACACAGCCTGCGTGGTGAGTGAAACTGAATAGTTCAGGCAAGATTACTGACTTCAGGATTGACTCAGGAGCTGACGTCACAGTCCTCTCAGAAAGTCTTTACAATAACCTTCAACCCCTCCCACAGCAGTGGCGTAGTGAAGAGGGATGGGGCGGGCCAGGCCCCCGGGCGCCGGCTTGCAGGGAGGCGCTGGGCCAGCTCTTCATGACGCACAGGAGGTGGCGAGTGCCAGCCCCTCCAGCGCCCATGCATGACATGAAGGGCTGGCCTGAATCCCAGGCCTGGGGGGCTGCCCCCGTCCAAGCCAGTGCCAGGCTGTGGGGCTGGAGCAGGAGAGGCGGGCACCGCGTGATGGGTAGGTGCGGGGAGGGACGGCAGCGGAGCCAAGCCTGCGTATGTGCCCTTCACAGATCCACCCTCCCTCCCTGGGGCAGCTGGGGGGTGGCGCCGGGTCCCCTCCTGCCCTCTGTGGTGGGGGATGAGGTGTGGAGGGGGGGGACAAATGCACGCTTGGCAGGAGACCCACGGCATGCCGTTGCCCCACAGCTGAAGTCACCTGACAAAGTTCTGATTAGCCCTGGAGGGATCTTGAACTGCAGAGGCCAGCCCATCAAGACAAACGCTGTTCACACACAGTGTATGCGACCAAAGGGTCAAAAACCAAACGCCTTCCCAGCTGCAGCCTGGCACGCACGATGGGCCTCGCTGGAAAGGGGAAAGAACTTGACAGAGGATTTGATGAGACTGGACTTTTGAAAGGAGACCCCGTACAAGAGACAAAGCTGAGCCGTGCAGGGTACAAACCCCCTACCAGAGAGACCTTGGAAGAGACTAGCTGCGGATTTATGCAGACTCAGAGGACAATTATTACCCGGCCGTACTGGACTATTCTTTCTAGGTACATAGAGATAATATACTTGACAGACACAACATGCTGCAGTGTGATTGACAAACGGTAGCGTAGTCCACTTGTGGTCACTCCAGGGTTCCAGAACAGCTAGTGACTGACAACCGCAGCAGAATTGAAGTCATTCTGAATAACATGTGATTTTGATCATGTTATTAATGGCCCATGCTACCCCCCCAAGAGAATGGAAAGGCTGAGAGCTTTACAGACAGCCAAGAAAATCCTACAGCAGGCAAATTCAATTCTGAGTCAGACCTGAGTTACCAACCCCACAGCAGCTACTGGATATAATTTCGGGCTGGCAACAGCAAAAAAAATTCTGTTTAAATATTTCAACTAACTCTAATACCAAGCTGCCTTCCGGAGAGATTGTGAGTCGATCAGGTACCAGGTGATACAAACCTGAATAGGATAGAATAAAATAGAATAGAGGCTTTGATCTGCAGAGTGCACTGAGATCCCTGGATGCAAGGCTCTAGAGAAAGACCTCAACCTTTATGGCACCCCATCCCATTCCCACACAGACAGAACAGCCATACAGGGACACTCTCAATATTTACCTACGTGCTGGAGAATTGTGACAAGGAATCCCAGGTGCAGCCGAACGCTCCCCATCTTCACCAACTGTTATGGCAGCGATGGTCCCCCTGACCTGAGAGAGGGAGAAGAAAGGCAGGGGGGGTGGCTATGTGCAAATAGGAAGGGAATCCGGCTGAGACAGCAAAACCCCAAGCAAATGGCACCAGGGAGCAGGCCGGCTGGCGAGGGGTGAGTTCAGAATTGATCAGACCAGGGAGAACTGCAAAGCTCACCCCATCCCAGGGAGGGAAATTCCCCCGAGTTCTGAATCCTTAGGAGAATCTGCAAACAGCAGTGGGACTTTGACCCGGGCGCCCATCATAGGATCATAGAAGATGAGGGTTGGAAGGGCCCTCAGGAGGTATCGAGTCCAACCCCCTGCTCAAAGCAGGACCAACCTCAACTAAATCATCCCAGCCAGGGCTTTGTCAAGCCAGCCCTTAAAAACCTCTAAGGATGGAGATTCCACCACCTCCGTAGGGAACTCCTCACACCCTGCAATCACTCCCCATATTCTCCAACACGGCAGTTATTCCTCTCCAGCCCCTGCCCCATTACCTCTCCTCTCAGCCCAGCAGAGGCTGATTGGATGCAAATTCTCCTTGCTTCTTCCTCGCTGGTAAAGCAAGGTGGTTTGTTATCAGAACGGAGGTGCCCGCATGGCTGTCCAGAGAAATTACGTCCAATTGCATCTCACAATAGCTTATCGGTCGTTTTTATTCTCTCTGAACCGGCTATATATCATATGAGTAAGCTTGGGAAGTTTTCATTGTCATCCGTAAATGATAATGGGACCGGAAACCCACAAAAATATTTCCCTTGATATTCATCCACATTGACAGAGCGGCAAAGCAAGAAAAATAATGCTTGAGATGATGTTTGCCAGCACTCCTGGAGTGGGAACAGAGGCCCCATTTAGGTGTGGGGGAGGGAAATTCCCATGCTTTCTATAACGTGTTAATTTTAGGAACAGGGAGGCACTGAGGTTAGGGCACATGTGACTTCAAATCGCTGCAGTTTCCTGCAATTGTGACCACCTAAATCAATAAATGTCTAAAAAATGCTTTCAAATAGCCATATATATTATCCATCAAAATGACCAAAAAATGAAAATCTAATTCTGCCCACGCCTCCATCGCAAATAGTCAGCTACTCTAATCCATGGCCAGGATTATCTCCAAGGGTTACTACAAAACATTTGGTTCAAATCCCGCAACAGGTAAACCAATGAAAAGAAGCTTATTCCAGCTTTAAAAGGCAGATACTGACCAGGACCTGACCCTCTGACCTAGCCTGAAAATGCCACTACGAACAAGTTAAACTCAGTGTCGACATTTTAAAAAAGCAAAGGAAAGCTGAGAGCACGAAGCCAGAGGTTTATCTGTTTGCTTTCCTCTGGGGAACCATCCTACGGGGCTATTACTACACTGAATGCATTCCTTTGGGACCTTGGTGTTGCCAATGGCGGGAGAGGCGCAGTTGGGAAGGGCATTTCTCTTGAAAAATTAATCAAGACAAATTTTGTATTTTTTAAATAAAAATTGTTCCAGCATAAAGAAAGGATCACAGAAAATGCATTAGGAAATGGAATCACAGCTCCTGATGGATATCAGCTTGCTGGAGATGCACAGAGATACTGTAGCGATAGATAGATAGATTTAAGAACGGCCAATGGTCCAGCAGTCCCACATCCAGTCTTCTGACAGTGGCCAATGCCAGATGCTTCAGAGAAAATGAACAGAACAGGTCATCAGCGAGTGATCCATCCCCTGTCATCCACTCCCAGCTTCTGGCCAACAGAGGCTAGGGACACCCAGAGCGTGGGGTTGAATCTTTGCCCATCTTGGTAATAGCCATCGATGGACCTATCGTCCAGGAACTTAGCTAGTTCTTTTTTGAACCCTGATATCAAGCTTGGCCTCCACAACATCCGCAGGCATCCGTTGTGTGAAGAAATACTTCCTTATTTGCCTATTAATTTCATTGGGTGACACCTAGTTCTTGTGTTATGTGACAAATTAAATACCATTTCCTTATTCACATTCTTCACACCAGTCAAGATTTTATAGACCTCGATCATAGCCCCCCTTCGTTGTCCCTTTTCCAAGTGGAAATGTCCCAGTCTTTTTAAACTCTCCTCACACAGAAGCTGTTCCATATCCCTAATATGTGTTGCTTTTCCAATTCCAATATATCTTTTTTGAAATGGGGCAACCAGAGCTGCACGCAGTATTCAAGTTCTGGGCATAGCATAGATTTATATAGAGGCATTATGATATTTTCTGTCTTATTATCTAGCCACTGGCTCTGAACCCTTCCAGACTACTGGACCCCTTTCAGGAGTTGGATTTGTCTCGCGTAACCCCAAGTTTCACCCCACTTAAAAAATACTTGCTTACAAAATCAGATAGAAAAGTGTCACAGCACAGTCACTGAAAAACTGGTCACTCTTTCTTACCGTAGAATTATAAACTAAATCAATTGAACTATAAATGTTGTACTTCCATGTCAATCTATAATATAGAGTTGTATAAACACATCATTGTCTGCATGAAATTTTAGTTTGCACTGACTTCACTAGTGCTTTTTATGTCGCCTGTTAGAAAAGTAGGCAAATATCTAGATGATGTACCCCCTGGTGCGTGCCCCCAGGGGTACCCGTACCCATTGGTTGAGAGCCACTATTCTAGCCCTTTCCTAATGAGTCCTAACGTTTGCATGATTCCTAACACGGGATCCGTCGATCGATTTGTCGACGTCACCTGCAGGGTTTTGTCCTCCATTCCTCACAGATCGGTGATCTCCACTGAGCAATGTCAGATTTTCTTCTCCGTCTCCAACCCAAAAAGCCCACTGACCCCCCTGCCTCTCTTGGTGTGCAAGCTGGCACGCCAGTCCAGCTTGGCAGGGTTATACGAGGCACCCCACCGTGAGCCAGCGCCCACGGGGCCCCGCCACTTCGGCACTAGGCCCGTCGTCATTAGCTTCTGTTGCTATTGTTTCCCTCGGTGCACTCCCTGAATATCCCAAGCACCACATCCATCACGTGGGTGACCGGAAGTGCCAAAAGACATGTCCCACTGCCCAGCTGCTGGGGCAATGCAGCTTAGGGTGCTAGGGACTGAAAGCTGTTCCCATCCGATGGCTGCTGACTGGGTCGCAAGAAACGAGCTGCTGGGGACCCGGGGACCTCCTGCCCCTGCACGGACAAGGCTTCTGAACCGGACACATGGTGGGTAGGGCTCAGCTTGGCCTCGTCCTCTTTCAGCAGAGCGGAAGTTGCCCCTTTGTGCGTCTAGTTAAGCAGAAGTGAAATCTGTCGTTGCCATTAACTAGCTGTGTTGTAGTCCCATCTAGAGGCTCCCACCTGGGACCGGAGCCCTGGCCGAGCTCAGGGCCCCATGGCGCCAGGCGCTGCACAGACCCTGACTGAGATTGGGGTCCCCCATTGTGCTGGGTGCTGCACAGAGCCCGGGTGAGCTCAGGGTCCCGTTGTACTGGGTGTTGCATACATGTCACGTAAAACCCAAGCGGCAAGGAGTTTCCACAGCCAGCTCTTGCTAATGACGTTGAGCAGGCGAGGGTGTAGGCTGGCGTCTTCCGGGCCGCAGAACTTGGGTGTCAACAGTGTCTCCTCTAAACTGTATCGCTGAGGTGAGGGCTAGTGTGAAACGATGATCGCTGGGGGGAGTCGAGAGGTCCAGAAGGAGGGGAGATGTGTTCCCAGCTTTGAGCAGCAAGTCGGTCTCTCTAGCCAACACCGATCTTCACGGCCATCGCGATAGCCTTGTTAGAACGCCCACGGGCGCCTCCAGGGCAGCTCGGGTGGGATTTCCATCTGGGGCAGACAGAACCGTACCAGCGGGCCAAGAAACCCCAGCCGCAGTAGCTGTGCCAGCCCACGCTGCCCCACGGCTGAGCTGGGAGGTACGAAGGGGGCTGGAGGATGTTTGGGCACCTACAACTCTTGGGGCTCTTTGAAAATGCCAGCCTGTAGGCCTGAGGCATCAAGCGCTTAGCAGTCAGAGTTGCTCCTGCCCGCCCGGGGTCAGGGCCTGGGGTTCAGTGGCAACGAGGGGCACAATCTGTTGGGGGAGGGGAAGCCAAAGGCAGGGGTAAGGGGGAGGCAAGGGGCAGGAAGGCAGCATGCGGATGCGAACATCTGTCAGCCTGGTACACTGGGACCGCGTCCCCCCGCCTCCCGCACCACGCAGCACAGGCTAGGTGCCTCCGCGCACAGCGCAGCGGGTGCCCGCCTGCACCCACACCGAGACAGTCCGTGCAAATCCCCCTCCCCGCCCCCATCTACCTGACACTGCAAGGCAAAGGCGGCCGCCAACCGTGCCCCCGACAGCAAGTGGCGTGCACCCGCCGCACACTGGCACCCTACGGCACGGGGAGATCGTATCGGGGCATCTGGTCACCCTTCACAGCCCTGGACACACACGTGCCACGTGGCACGTCTCCAGACATGCCCCTGGCTCAGGGCCTGGCCCCGGACACTCACGTGCCACGTAGCATGTCTCCAGATGCTCCCCTGGTCCGCGGCAGGGCTCCAGCACGCCGCCAGCTGCTCACTCTCCCATCGAGGCAGAGACGACTGGTCAGGCGCTCTAGGTCTCCGGCTCCGAGCGGGGCCCCGTGTCTCTGTGCAGCTCTCTGGCACCAGCGAGAAAGCTGCTGCCTGACCCCAGCTGCATCAGGGCGTTTCCATGGCTCGCTGCCCCGTTCCTTAGGCCCAGCTCCAGAGGAAGGAAGCTGCTCACATTAACGCAGCCAGGTACTCACGCAGCCCAGCTGGCACCTTTATCCAAGGCACCTTTATCCAGCTGGCACCTTTATCCAAGGCACAAACCGTGCCACCCCTTCAGAGCCCGGCCACGCTGCCAGGCGCAGGGTGCTCACAGCTCTGAGTGCTGAGGTCGCTTGGGGGCGGTCAGTGGTGCAAACCCAGCCGTCTGTGTGATGAGTTTGGTGGGTCTCAGTCTGTTTCTGAATGGACGAGCGCCCCTCTCACTAGAAGCGCGCACACACACACAGCCCGGGGGGGGCAGTAGCTGGCAGAGAGACCAAGGCCTGAGCGGGGTACAGGGCCTGATCCCCATTCTCTGCTCCAGGGGCCGTGTCCAGGGCATCTCCAGGCTGGCCCGGCCCTTGTCCCTAGAGCTACTGTACCCCCAGCCCCCACCCCCTGCAAAAAGCCTGCCCCAGGGGTGGCTGGACCAGAGCAGGCTGGGAGGGGGCAGTGCCTGTCCTGGGGGGGGCAGTGCCTGTCCTGTGGGGTGTTGGGCTGGAGGATGGGGGGTCAGTGCCTGTCCTGGGGAGGTGACATTAAGAGCAGCCCGAGGGCAGAGGGCAAGGCTCGCTCACTCTGACGTTTCGGGGAACAATCCAGACCAGTGAGGGGCTGCCAGCTCTGCCCTGCAAGTTGGGGTGCTTCACAAAGCTTTGCTGCTGTAGCTCCCCTAGGCCCCTCGCTGCCAGCCTGCCAGGCACGCCCTGAGGGTCTGTGTAGCCAGACAGCAACCTCGGCACACAGCAACCTCACTCTGGCTCCCACTAGCCTGGGCCACTACGTGCAAGGTGATCCCAACACGCTCACGCTCCTGGAGTCTGTGTTCTGCACTGACCAGCCCTCTCCCGGACGGTCCAGAGATCTCAGGTGCGCTGCCCCTCGCAGGGGCTCAATATACAAGTTTGCTGCCTCAGAGGGGGTCACCCAACAATTCACAACACGGGATTAGTTTTAACTGAAGAATAAAACCAGTTTACTGAACTACACGGCTTGTTTGAAGCGAGTGCAGGTACGAGGCCCTGAAGTCCGAAGTCGTTAGAAGAGAAATGACGACAAAACCCTTCCTAGAACTAAGCTTGGCGAACTAGACTCGGTTTCAAGGTGAAGTCCCTTACCCCCATGCTTCCAGCACGTGGCTGACCAAACGCTCAGGCCCGGATCTGCTCCCAAATTCCCATGTCTGTTACTTTTGTCTTCTTAGGTGAAAAGCGCAAGAGAGAGATGGACAGAGAAAGGGAACGTGGGGTGTCTTAGCCCCTCGCTTTGGTAGTTCAATCCCCCTTTGAAATGCATTTTCCTGATGGTTATTCCTAGAGAAAGTTCATTCCTGCCATGAGGCTGGAGCCAAGGGGTCTCGTGGTGAAAGACGGTCCATGCTGCTGTTTGCTTCAGTTTACGTTCATAACTTCACACGTCATGTTGCTACATACGTCACCATGATATTATTGACCAGCAAGTTATTCGTTTTCCAGGGATCCCTCAGAAGACATATTTTGTACCAGGAGTATTGCTGTGGGGTGTTGGGTGTGAATACGGGCGTGCTTTCCAACACAGGCACCCAGATAACCGGTCGTGAATTGCAGCTGGCTTAACCCGTTGAAGCGTACCACAGTTCGTTCGTGTCATGCATGGTTGTGGACACGTGCATACGTGCGTGCAGTCGGGTGTGCAAGCTTGTGTGCTGGTATGTGCGTGTGTGTGTGTCACAGACCCATGGGATCCCTACAAGGATCCTAGTGTCCTTTAGCAGGGCCTGGACAAGCAGCTTAGACACAAAACGGGCGGCTCCTCCCACGACAGCCGGGTCTCCAGCCTGTTTTCCACGACAGAAGAGCCAACTGGGCCCCTCAGCCATTCTCCGCCCCCACACTCCGGACGTGGGAATTTTAGCCCTGCACTGGGGGAGTGGGAAACATCTCTGACTGGCTGCCTTCCCCGCTCCTTCTGCCTCCTGGGAAGAGTAGCCAATCAGTGTTGCTGCCAGTCAGTGGGGAGCTCTCCCCTCACGCCACTCAGGCCAGGAGCCAGAGGAGTTTGGGGGGAGGCAGTGGGGGCAGAAAGAACCAGGCAGTGCAGGGGAGCTCTGCTTCCCCCTCCCCTCCTGTAAGCAATGGGTCACCCTGCTCCCCCCACCCCGCAGTGTCCGGCTGGGGTGCGGGGTTAAAGAATCCCTGGAGCTGCAGGAGCAGTAGTGGGGTGGGGTGGGGGGCACCGAAGGAATCAGTCGGGGTGTTGGGGAGAAGCTGAACGCTCGGCCCCATCAGGGCTAGACCCCCCGACTCGGTACATGGGGGGGCAGCCAGCAACACAAACTGTCACCTATGGCGTGGGGCAGGCCTAGTTCAACAACCAAAGCAGAGCCACAGCCGCGTCTCTTTTGAAAGCAAACATCTCGCGGTTTGGGGCCACGCTGGTGGGGGGTTTGGGGCTGATTCACAATTTTCTGACTGTGTTGGAGAAGGGAGCACCCCAGGTCCCTGCCCATGCGGCTGATGAACGAGCAGAAACCCTGGGCCCCAATCCTTCTGCTCATCTCCCAGCATCCTCCTCTTCCAGGGAGGTTGGGTCAATACCAGGAGCCCCCTTTTCCAGAAGGGGAAACTGAGGCACAGAACAGGGCCCACAGTCACACAGTAAGTCAGTGGCCAGAGCTGGGCCCAGAACCCAGGAGTCTTGGCTCCCAGTCCCTGCTCTAATCATTAGTCAGAACTGCCCCTCCACAGCTGGGAACAGAACCCAGGAGTCCTGGCTCCCAGTTGCCTGCTCATTAGGGGTGTGTCTGCCCCAGAGCCCTACATCTGCTGAACCTCTCCCAAGTGACCCAACTCAATGCAGGCTGCCCCTTGTCAGTGCCCATGTGCTGGAGTCGCTGGGCCGTCCCGCAGCCCCCTGGTGCTGCACTGGTGCCAGGCCGGGTGATTTAGGGGCTGTGGTGCGCCACATTCAATTTCACACGGCATTCTGGGCAAACTCATCTGCTACCATTGGCGACGACACCCCCGCCATCTGCACAGCCCAGACACAACAAGGGCCAGCAGCTTCCCTTTCCAGAGGGTGCGGTAGCCTTTGCAAAGGAAACTGAGTTCCTGTGATAGCAATGCTGAGACCATCGGGGCAAGGAATGCAGGCCAGAAAACACTGCACATGATTTATGCCTCCCGGTGCCGCAGACTCACAACAGGAATTTGGGAGTAAATGGACAATTCTTAAAGGATTTTATAAAAACCAACATTACTGAGAAAAACAAAGGTAACCAGCCAGCCCCGAGCGAGGCCCGCCCCAGCCTTCAGTCCTCCAGGCCGCGGAAAGCATTGTGCATTTCCTCGTTCAGCTGAGCATAATCGGCCTTAATCTTTGCTTCGCCGTCCTTTACCGGATCCTTGGAAAGGTGAGAGGCGGAGAGCGGTTGTTAGAAAACCCTCTGGACCAAAAGCATGCACAGGAATTTAAATTTGATCCCTTTTGGAGGGGCACTTTCTCTGGCTGCCCAAACAGGTGAAGTGAGGGTACCCCGAGTCCAGCAGGAGGCTCTTGTACACATGCCACCTCTTGACTTCCTAAAGCAGGGCTAGGCCATGGCTTGGAGTGGGGCCACAGCAAAAGGCTGGGGAACCCCCCATGTGGGGGTATGGCTAGGGCCCTGAGAACCTCTCTGTCCAAGGAGGTGACAGTCTGGTCACGCGGCATGGGACTGAGTGACGCTAGCATGTCAGCAGGGGAGTGAGAGGGCGGCTCCTCTGGATAACTGGTAAGTGAGTGATCTGGGGTCATGGGGGGCTGCGAGGTTCTCAGACAGCAAGGGGATGGCTAGGAACAGAGACTGCAGGCAGAAGGAAGGGAGGTTGCATGGAAGGGTGGGTGGAAGGAGAGATGGATGAATAGGTTGGTGGATGGATGAATGGATGGGTGAGCTGGTCGGTGGAAGGATGGATGGATGGAGTGTTATTGGATGGATGAGTGGACGGACAGGTTGGTGGACAGACGGACGGACTGATGGACGGTAGGTGGGTGGATGAGACGATCGGTGGAAGGAAGGATGGGTGGACAGGTCTGTGGATAGATGGATGGATTGATGGAGGGTGAATAAATGGATGGACTGTGGGTGGCTGGACGGGCTAGTGCATGGATGGGTTGATGAATGGATGATGTGTGGATGGATGGATGAGTAGATGAGTGGACGGTTGGTGGCTAGCTGGAAAGCTAGATCTGAAAGCCCTCCAGCATCAGCCGTGGTTTAATTAGCTAATGCCCTGTTAATCCCTTCAGCCCCAGAGCCAACGGCCCATGCAGTAACATACGCCAGCGCAGAGCTAGGGCTGCCCACGGCCTCACCTTGAACTTCATGGAGCTCAGCTTGTACATGATGTCCCCAAGGCTCTCACGGATCACAGCCCAGGTGATCTTGTTCTCGGAGTGGGCCGTGGACTCCACCGCGTGCCGGGCCAGGTCGTAGAAGGCGATCATGTTCTGCAGCATCCCCACCGTCTTGTAGAAGGGACAGAACCTGCCGCGGCAAAGACAGGACCGGCCTGGGGTGTCAGGGCGTCTCTGGAGCCGCTTCCCTCCTTGGCGTCTGCCTTGCCCCAGAGCATGGCCCCACCAGAGCAACGAGCAGCTTGTGGGGGGGGGAGTCGGTCAGTAACAGAAGGTGCTCAGGGTGGGGAGGGAGTCAGACTAGGAGGCTCCCATCTGCAGTGAGGGAGCCCATGGGGATCTTGGGCACCTCTGCCACAGCTGGGCCATGCTCAACTCCCAGCTCCTCCGGCCCGTCAGAGCCTTTCCCAGTCAAGGCGAGCCCATCATGGCCTTTTTCATCACCCCACTGGGTCCCTTGGCCCGTCCCTGCATCGCCCCTCACTCCCATTTCCACCCCGTCCGTGCCAGCGGAGTGCCGCCCAGAGGAGAGTTGCTCCCCCTCCGCTACATGCGGCTCCCTCTGGGGTGAAGCATGTCAGCACCCCGCAGTCCTTTAGGACAGGAAGTGAAGAACTCCTTCTCCAGCTGCCTCCTCAGTTAGGGAGAAGGGCGCGAGCTGGCCTGGAAATTGGCTGGGGCACTAGAGCTAACCCAGTGGGCCAGGGAGCATATGGGGGGAGACAGAGCGATGGTGGTACCCGGGGACAGACAGAGAGTGACGGGGGTGTATGGGAACAGAGAGCAATGAGGGTTTAGAGGGACAGGCAGCCCCCCATCACTGACTCCGCTCAGTCCTTTGGCCTTTGCCAGCTGCCCACAGTTGGCTTCTTGGCTAAGGGGATCTGCGCCCACAACCAGGAGAGGCCATGACGCTGGCCATGCCCACCTCTTCCTGGTGGACCTCTAGAGACTTCAGGGCCCAGCACTCGATGCTCCTGCTTGAGCTGGGGAAGCCTGGGGGGAGGGGGCTGCAGTTCGTGGCCCAGGACCATGGCCGTGGGGCAGGCAGGGGGCGAGGGCAGCCGGTACCTGTCGTAGGAGGAGTAGCCATTCTGCTGCAGGAAGTCGTCCTTGATCAGCTTGGCCACCTCCAGCGTGATCTTGTCAGCCTCGGCCAGGGAGGCCTGCGGGGAGAGTGGGTGGGGTGGAGAGCTGAAAGCACAGCTCGGCCCTCCCCACTTTTCCCTTCCACTCTCCTTCCCCCATCCCTACTCCTCCTGTCCTCTCAACCATCTCCCTTCGGCCCATCCCTGGCCTCCCCGTCCCCTCACCTTTCCCACCAGCTGCACAATCTCGGCTAGGTCTTCCTCTTCCTGCAGGATCTCCTTGGCCTTGGTGCGCAGGGCGGTGAACTCGGGGTGCTGGCGCTCGTAGTGCTCGTCCAGGGCCCGCATGTACTTGCTGTAGCTGATGAGCCAGTTGACCGAGGGGAAGTGCTTCCGCTGGGCCAGCTTCTTGTCCAGCCCCCAGAAGACCTGGGTGGGGCGGGAGAGATGCCATGCGGGGGAGGAGGGGTGAGAACGGGGCCGAGCCTGGGGGTGGGTTAGAGGGATTCCCAGAGGGAGACTCACCTGGACGATCCCCAGGGTTGCAGAGGTCACAGGGTCGGAGAAGTCGCCTCCCGGAGGGGACACCCTGGGGTGACAGCGAGGGGCTTAGTCTGAGCATCCAGCCAGTACTGACATTAATCCATGGCTGGATCCTGCTGGCGCTCTTCCCTCTCCCATGTCCCACAGCGCTGAGTGTGGTATAGACACGCGGATGGATGGGTAGAGGGCGGATGGATGCAGGGATGGACGGACAGATGGGTGGATGCAAGGATGGGTAGATGGACAGATGCAGGGAGAGATGGATGGGTGCAGGGATAGACGGACAGATGGACGGATGCAGGGATGGGTGTGACCAGCCTGACCAATCCCAAGCCAAAGAGCACGAGACATTCACAAGTTTCATCCACTAAACGAACGAGAGGCTGTCACCGACAGCTTCCTAACGTCCCAGTGACAGAAAAAGGCCAAAACCGTGGAAAAAACAATCTGTGATTCCCATGAAAGGAGAGGGGATGTCACAGGAGTGCATCATGGGAGATGTGGTTCAGCTGTTTTATGCGCCTACTCTCCTCTATGAGTTGGGTTCTCTGGTTGGACTACATCTCCCATGTTGCAGCACGGTCTCTCCCTTTGGCGAGGGAGTGCATCAGCAGCGTCCTTGGCTGTGGTGCATCCTGGGGGATGTAGTCCGGCCGGAGAATCCAGCCCAAAGACAAGAACGGGTGCAGAAGGAACCCTGCGTGCAGCACGGCACCATTCTGAACCAGGTTCTTTTGGGTTTGGGGCATTGGGTCTGGATGAACCAGCGACACGCTCCTCGGGAAATCATGTTTCATCCAAATCCCAATTTTTGGCATTAAAATCCATTTCAAACAGCCCCAGCTCAAACGGGCAGAGCCTTTTATCCCCGGCACTGCAGCCGACACAGCCCCTGCTCTGTGTGACCCTTGGAGGCAGACAAAGAGCAGCTCCCAACTACAATGACACCCAGCTGCAACCTGTCTCCCTCATCCATCACGGGCATGTGGGAGTGTCGGAGAGCCATGAGGCGTCAGGTGGCCGTGGAGGGAGTCGGGGGCCTTTCCCCATGTCGGCTGCAACTCCCACTCCTGGCCGGTGTCACGACTTTACAGTGAGTGGCCGGATGCTCTGGGGAAAGAGGGAAGGACTCACGCGCCGACGATGCTGACGCTTCCCTCCCGCTCGGGGCTGCCCAGGCACTTGACCCGTCCCGCACGCTCGTAGAAGGACGCCAGGCGGGCGCCGAGGTAAGCTGGGTACCCGCTGTCTGGAAAGCAAAGTCATGGGGTGACTGGGGGGCACGCAGATCAGGGAGGATCCCAGTGGCACCAGCAGGGAGAATCCTCTGGACCAGGCTGTTCGGGGAAGGGTTGGGAGACAGGGATTCCAAGCCCCGGGGTAGGTGTGGGGGGCTGCAGAGAGCCCAGGTCAAGGATGCGGCTGGGGACCCTCTCACAGGGGGGGCGAGGAGGGGTCCATCTCGGCACAGCCTCGTTCCTCGCTGTGTGCTCAGCCCAGGTCCCACACTGGGGCTGGGAGCCCCTCTGCCCGCCATGGCCTGAGCAAACTGGGACCAGGGAGCGCCCCGTGGACAGGACGACACCAATCAGGGACTGCTGGGGGACGTCCCCGGGGATGGCACCAATTGGGACAGTGAGAGGAGATCATGGAAAAGGGACAGAATTAATCAGGAGCAGTGGGGCGGGGGGCACGTGGGGACAAGTCTGCACCAACCAGGAGCAGTGAGGAGGCCTGGGGAAGGCACGTCAGGACACCCATCCAGTTTGCAGGCAGAATCCGTGGGGGCAGCATGGCACCAACCATGGCCAGTGAAGGGGGCACAAGAGGGAGGGTCACAAGCACTGGCAATGGAGCAGGAACACGCCCAGCCCCATGGCCCACCGTCTGGTCCCAGGTCCCAGCAGTTGGCCCCATGCCCCAGTGCTGGGAACCAGCTGCCCCAGAGAGCATGGCTGGGGTTGGGAGGGACGCAGACTCGCTGGGCCACGTTCTGCTTTCCTGGAGGGGTTTAGAGTCAGGGTTAATCCCGCCCTGCCCCCCTGCGGCCCCTCATGCAGGGCCCCGGCTGCACGGGGCTGCACAGCGGGCAGCGCATCACCTGCAGGCATCTCTGCCAGCCGGCCGGAGATCTCGCGCAGCGCCTCGGCCCAGCGGGAGGTGGAATCGGCCATCATGCTGACGTGGTAGCCCATGTCGCGGAAATACTCCGAGAGCGTAATCCCTGGGAGACGCGAGCTTCAGACGCAGGAAACCCACAGACCCCTGCCAGCTCCCTGCAGCTCTGCCGCTGCCACCCAATATCCCCACCCTGGACGCCCCACGCACAGCTCTGCCAGTGCCCCTCAACCCCGACCCACAGCCCCCCAATATCCTCGCCCGGGGCAGACTGCAAGTCAGACTGAATTTTTTATGCTTGTCCCATGGGGTGACCGGCTGGAAGCTGAGCTCCCCCCCCTCGGCCCACTCACCATGCCGGGGGATGCATGGCAGGCAGCAGTGCCCGCAGCGCCATGGGCAGGGTTGGTGCTCACCTGTGTAGATGGAGGCCTCCCGGGCAGCCACGGGCATGTTGGACGTGTTGGCCACCAGTGCGGTGCGCTTCATGATGGTTTCCGTCTTCCCGTCCACCTCCATGGTGAGCTGGGGACAGAGCACAGCAGGGTCAGTCCCAAGGAGGGGCCCTGGGCGCAGAACATAACCCCGAGGCCAGGAGACCTGGAGAATCCCCGGGAGACGTTCCCATCTGGGGACGAGTGAGATGGGCAGAGACGGATGCTTGGCTTAGCACGGACCCATCTAACCCAGCCAAAGGTTCCCAGCTTGAACTGGCCCGGCCCACCTTCTTCTGGCCTGGCCAGGAGGGTCCCAGCTGGGACCAGCTCAGTACCACCCCTCCCGAACCAGCCATGGAGCTCCTAGCTGGGGCTGGCCCAGCATGGCTCCTACCAGCCCAGGCAGGACGTGTATGGATGTTGGCCTGTCTGACATACATAATTTAATATGAGTATGCCACATTTCTTGGAAGACGGGAGCAGGCCAGAAACAGATCTAGCCTGTTGGCCAGGAAGCGGAGAGACAGAATGTCTGAGCCAGCCAAGATAAGAGGGGAAACTCCAGGGACCCATTAACTACTAACAAGATAACAAGAGACAAGTTGGGGATGTTGAGATAAGGTCAGGTCAAGCTTGGACACAGCTTGCTGCCCAGGACTGGCTCCTACACGGTGACCGTGCCAGCCCCCGAACGTCCAGTAAAGGCACTGAGACCTGTGACGTACCAGACAGGGGGAGGAGGGGACACTGGGGGCTGGTGTGTGACTCTGGCTTTGTGGGGCTCTCTGTGCCCACCCCTGGCGCTTGTGTCCGATCAGCTCAGCGCCACTTTGCTGGCTCAGGTAAAGGAACCTGAGTGACGAGACTGGAGTCTCATAGACTTAAAGGACCATTATGATAATTTAGTCTGACCTCCTGCACAACGCAGGCCACAGAACCTCACCCCCCCGCTCCTCTAATAGACCCTTGGCCGATGACTGCGCTATTGATGTCCTCAAATAATGGTTTAAAGGCTTCAAGGTACAGAGAATCCACCAGCATGAATCTGCCCCATGCTGTAGAGGAAGATGAAAACTCCCCAGGGCCTCTGCCAATCTGCCCTGGGGGAAAATTCTTTCCCAAGCCCAAATACGGCCATCAGCTAAACCCGGAGCATGTGGGCAAGACGCACCAGAGACACCCGGAAAGGATTCTCTGTAGTAACTCAGAACCCCCCCCCATCTAACATCCTGTCACAGGCCAATGGGCGTGTTTACCGCAGTAGTCGAAGATCCAATTGCCAGGTGAGCCGTCCCATAGCCCGATTGAGGTCTTGGGGATCCAACTGAAAGAAGTCTCAGGGAAACCCCAACAGGGGATCCCAGCTGGGACCAGCTCAGCCCCGTCCCTACCAGCCCAGCCAGAGGGCCCCACCTGGGGCGAGGAGAGCCAGGAGAGCCAGGCCATCACCTGGGGGAGCCGCAGGTGTGGGTGACAGGAGGGAAATGGCTCCTGAGCCCAAGCTTGATTGGAGAGGCCCAGACAACCAGGATCCCCCTAATCGCAGCCCCCCAGCTCATGAGAGAACCCCCAACATAAGGGACATGCCCCCACCCCCCAATGGCACGGGATTCACGCCCCCCATGAGCAAGATGGCTCCCACCCCCCTGGTTGGGTTCACCCCACGGCTCTCACCCCCCAGCTGGGTTCACCCCACGGCTCTCACTCCCCAGCTGGATTCACCCCACGGCTCTCACCCCCCAGCTGGGTTCACCCCGTGGATCCTGCCCCCCGGCGGGTTCACCCAACGGCTCTCACTCCTTGGCTGGGTTTGCCCCTTGGCTCCCGCCCCGGCTCACCTCGGGGAAGTCCCGCAGCACCTCCGACATCTCGTTGCCGCGCTCGCCGCAGCCCACGTAGATGATGACGTCGCTGTTGGAGTACTTGGACAGCGACTGCGAGATGACCGTCTTGCCGCAGCCAAAGGCCCCCGGGATGGCCGTGGTCCCGCCCTGAACGCACCTGGGGGCCAAATGGACCCTGAACCAGCAGCCCGGGAGGCGCCTTGGGGCACAGACGCCCCCCTCTCCCGGGGAGCTTAGGGCTTTTGCAGCGTCTCCGTGGGCAGGGCACGTTCCCGGCCGGTGGCTCCAGCCCTTGTCCCAGCTCCCTGTGGTGACTCGGGGCAGCCACATGCTGGCTGGGGGGGCAGGGGACCAGGGCGCCCACTAGTGGCCAGTGACTATAACAGCCTCCTCCTTGCCCACCCCCACACTTCCCAGGGCTGCCCCGGTAGCTCAAGAGGCAGAGGTCTGCGCTCTGGGCACCGGCAGGCCTGGCTCAATCCCCGCTGACAGCCATTGCGGGTCCAGGTCACTATGGTGTCTCGGCGGGGGACACAAGAAGGGGCTGAAAATACCCTAAGCACCAAAAGAGGTGGGGGTGGGGTTAGAGATGCCAGGGCAATCGAGTCTGGCTGCCTGGGAAATGAACTCCCCCTCGCCTGATCTCCCAGCAACCTGCCTCCCAATCGCGTCTCGCTACCCTAGGGACTCCGACGGACGCTGGCTGGGGGGCACGTCAGGAACGCAGCCGGCTGCTCGCCCCGGGGAGCTCCCCGGCTGCAGCACGGTCACTGGCATGGCGGGGCAAAGTGCAGGTGAAACGCACCAGCCGCCGTGTTTCGCACTCAGTGCTTAATTTGTGCCAGGCCGAGCCCTGGCACTTCTAGGCTTGGAGATTCGTAGCCCTGGCACCTCTTGCATTGCAAAGGAAGCACTGGTCGTGCTGTGTAAATGCCAGGGGCGGGGTGGGGAAGGGGGAGGGATCAGATCCATGGGGTGGGGCACGGGGCAGAAGCAGGTGCAGCGAGTGAGGAGCGAAGGAGGGGAAAGGTTTGCCACGCCAGCAGTGCTGGAGACAGGACAAATGGGCATCGCCCCAAAATACCAAATGGGGGGGAAGTGACTAGTTTCCCCCAGACTCCCTGTGGCATGGGGAGGAAGGAGCTGCCAGCCCAGGAGGGCGTTCAAGGCGGAGAAGACAGAAGCCAAAGCTATGTAAATCTGTCCCGTGCTTTTATCAGTTCCTGGGGTCCCAACGCCCCGGCTGACCGTGGCTTGGGGACGGCCATGCTGAAGGCACAGTCAGGAACATGGATTCAGAGCCTGAGTGGGGCAGGACCATCAGGCTGGGGAAAGAAGGGGACAGGGGGAAACTGAGGCAGAGCCTCGGGAATTCTCTTCCCGCCGGCGGCTCGTGCTCTAGGGAGGAATGTGCCGCTGAGGAAGGACGAGCAGCCTCGTGACCGGGTCATTTCAAAGGCGGTTGGACGAAGCGCTAGAGAATCAACTGCAGGGGACGAGTCGAACCTGACCCCTGCAGTGGTTCGACTGGGCCTTTGAAGCACCAGTTGCTCAGGGGGACATAGTCTGTTGCCCTGCAGCTGCTGGGAGAAGCTGGGACTGGAGTAGCTGGGAGCTCCCCACGCTGCCAGGGCTCTTGCCCTGCTCCCCACAGCACCCCGTTGCTGGACACGGGAGGACACCCACTTTCCATTGCTCTCCCTTGCCTTTGCCTTTGACTTCAGGGCTGAGCACGGGGGGCGGGAGGGCGTCACTTACGGGAAGAGGGCGTCCAGGACTCTCTGGCCGGTCAGCAGAGGGTAGTTGGCGGGGAGTTTCTCCGTCACAGGCCGGATCTGACGCACGGGCCACACCTGGACCATGGTGAGCTGCTCCGCCACACCCTCGAAGTCCAGCTCCAGCACCACGTCCTGGAGGCAGGGCAGGCACGGCTCAGCGAGGCTGATTCAGCCACAACGGGGGGCAGGAGGGCTACGGGACTTTAATCAGCTTTGTGCCTCCCATATTCTGGGCCCTGCACAGTCCCTGGTGCCTCAGTGTCCCCGCTCTATGCCTCACTTTCCTTATCTGTCAGTGGCAGTGGGGGGACGATACCGCCCTCCGAGGGGGGTTGTGGTTGGGCTGGGTGCTTGTAAAACGCTCTCAGGTGATCAGCTGGAAGGCCCTAAGTCAAAGCAGAGGGGAGCCGATTCCTGGCGTGTTCTGGCTGAGGCTAGGCAGCGTCACGCTGGAACCGCTGCTGCGTCTGGTAAGCTCGGGGCGGGGAGTGGCGCATTGTCCGGCGCAGCGAAGCCAGCTGGAAAGGGTTCAAGAGCAGCAGCTGGACTGAGAGGTTCCTTATCCTAGAAAAGCAACATGAGCTGCTGCTGGGATTGTGCGGTGCGGGCCGTGAGCCGCCTCTGGGCGAGGGGCATTCCTCCAGAGTACGAATCGCGTGTCCAAGGGCTACAACTGATGGCAGGGAAGAGACAATTGTTGGGAGAGGAATGCAAACGGCTCATTAAACATAGGGGCCCTGGCTCATTAATAAGCAAACATGAAGCGACAGGAAGAGCAATTCAGCTGCTGGACTAACAAAAAGACAGAATCTAAAAATAAAACCAAAATACAACGGGCTCGAGAAGAGCTCGAGTCGGACTCCTGGGCCCAAACCCCCTCAGAACTGACCTGGAGCCAAGCGTCACAGCTCAGGGCCAACCGGATCAGAACCACAGACCCAGCTTCGAATCCCCCTTGAGCTCTGGGGCAGCCCAGATCCAGAAGCCCCATTTGTCTGGCACTTCCCCTGGACCATCAGGCTGCCCTTTGGAGCAGCGATAAAACAACAGCTCCCAGAGCGATGAGCGAGTGCCCCTGGCTCTCAGTGGCTGCGGTATAAATAAATACTCATTGCTCTGGACCCACTATGTCTGTGAGCCCAGTCGCTGCCCAGGCCATCCCTCCCGCCCCCCAGCAGTGACCCTACCGAGACGTCATAGTGCCCTGGGGGGGGCGACGTAGGTCACGGTCCCCCGGCTCCGCGGTGGCACCATGATCTTGTGCTTGATGAGGGAGTTCTCGGTCACCAGGCCGTAGATGTCCCCGCCGGTCACGTGGCTCCCGACCTGGAAAGGGGGAAGGGACGTGTGAGATACAGGACGGTGCCTCCTGTAAGGTTGCAGAGCCAGGATGGCTGGGTCGCCATGCCACACACGACTAGCAGGGGGTGCTGCCTGGCACAGATCCACGCTAGATTCTCCAAGAGCTGGAGGCCCAGCGTCCCCAACCAGAAGCCGTTCTGCTGCCACGGCCGGACTCCATGTCTCTCCTCCCCCCTCGTTGCTCCTTTCCATGCCCAGGTCCCGGCTTATCCTCAAGCATTCGTCTGCCCCCTGCAGCCCCTTCCCCAGAGGGGGTCGTGAATCTGTGGTTGGGACCTCACGGCGACGGACCCCAACTGTGATGCGTTCAGAGGGGAACGGACGAATAGCTCAAGGAACAAAAGTGCTGGTTTCCTTGTGTCCCTTGGGGCTAGTGTGACCAGATTGGAGGGGGGGGGGATCAGGATGAAGGGGGTGGAGGGGCGGTAATAGGTGCAGAGGCAGCAATAGGACAGAGCCCCAAATACTGGGACGTCTGGTCCCCCTGTTTGGGCAGAGGACTTTAGGAAACACAGGAGCTGAACTTCAAAGTTTTTACTAGGGGCCGCTGGCCCCGAGCAGTCAGGGCTGAGCCCAAACCCCAGAGTAGCACTCGGGGGCGCTGTGGTCCAGGGGGCGGGGTGGGGGTGCAGTAGTGGGCGCTCTCCCCAGCAGTCAGGGCTGACCTCGGTGCCCCCACACAGCACTAGGGGGGCACCGTGCAGCTGGAGGTGACGGCATTTGGCCCGATTTCCTGGGCTCTCTCCCCCGCCGGGCACAGCCCGCGCCCAAGGGGAGCTGCAGAGACCCGTGCGGGGGACTCAGCCTGGGTGCCCGGGAACCTCCTGCTGACAAAGCCTCCCCCACGGCGGGCGTTGCCCCTACCCGGACGCTCTGGCTCGGGGCGAAGTCCCACTTGACGTCCTGGGACAAGGCGGGAATGTTGATGCCGCGGGGGATGTAGATGCTCTGGGTCAGCTCCGTGATGTCCTTCAGGGGGGCGCTGGATGCCGTCGAAGATGGAGCCCATGATGCCCGGGCCCAGCTCCACCGAGAGCGGCTTCCCCGTCCGCAGCACTGGGTCCCCCACGCAGACCCCCGCTGGCGCCAGCGTTCAGGAGAGGGCCCCGGGCCCAGAGACATGCACCAGCCGGGGGGGGGGAGGGGGAGGGTCTAACTGCCTCGTACATATTCAGGGCCCCCCCAACATATAGATGGGGGGATATAGGCAGGGGATGCGGGAGATCAGGGGGTGCAAGGTGCAGGCCTGGCAGGGGGCACGGCCTGGCAGAAGTCAAAGGGCACAGGCTGGGAGAGGGGTTCAGGGGACACGGCCTGCAGGGGGGGGGCAGGGGGCACGGCCGGGCACAGGGGGTCCAAGGAGCATGGCCTGGGAGGGAGGGGTTCAGGGGGCATGGCCTGGCGGGTCGGGGCTCAAGGTGAGCGGCCTGGCAGGAAGGATACAGGTCTCTTCGTACACCTGGACGGTGGCCAGGTCTCCCTCGAGGCGGATGATCTCGCCCACCAGCTCCGCGTGTCCCACGCGCACCAGCTCGTACATGGCGGCCCCGGCCATGCTGCAGGCGGTGACCACTGGGGGGGAGAGACGGGGGGTGGGAAAGGTGGGGGTTATACCCCAGGGACGGCGCCCAGGGCTAGGCTGGGGGAGGGGAGACGCCCTCTGGCCCAGGGGCCGTGCACAGCACCTGCCCCATCCCCTCTCCCACCTCCTTTATCCCCCTGCTCCCTCACCCATCCCCTTCCTGTCCCCAACCTGGCCCTATACCCCTGCATCCTGCCACCCCCCC
>ML675647.1:1710277-1771587 GCA_007922155.1 Mesoclemmys tuberculata
CGGCCCCGGCCGTTGCCAAGACACGCGGCGGGTTGCTGGGGGCTGCGCCGCGCGCGCTGCTGCAGCGCCGGGCGCCCGGGCCAAGGAGAGCGGGGCCGCCCCGGGCCGGCCCCTTCCCCCCGGTACGGCGGCGGGGCCTGGCGCGGGTGCATGTGCATGGGGGGGCGGGTGCATGGGGGCGGGGAAGGGAGGGGGGCGGGTGCACGTGTGTCTGGGCGGTGGCGGGGCGTATGCATGAGGGGGGCGGGTGCATGGGGGTGGGAAAGGGGGAGGTGTGCAAGTGCATGGGGGTGGGGAAGGGAGAGGTGCGCGTGCATGTGTGTTTGTTGTGGGGTGTGCATGGGGGGTGTCCGTGCGGGGGGGAGGGGCGCATGGGGGGAGGGGCGTGTGCAGATGCAGGGCTGAGGAGCAGAGGTGTGCATACGGGTGCCGGGGGGTGGGGAGGGGAGGCCCGTGTGCAGGAGCATGCGTGACTTTGCGGTCCGGTGTGCATTGGGGGGGGGAGGCGTGCATACGGGTGCCGGGGGGGAGGAGGAGATGCATGGCGGAGGGGAGGTGTGGGTGCAGGTGTGACTTTGTGGCCGGGTGTGCATGGGGGGGTGCGTGCATGGGGGGGGGGGTGCACACGGGTGCAGGGGTGAGGAGAAGAGGCGTGCGTGCGGATGCATGGCGGAGGGGAGGTGCGGGTGCGGGTGCAGGTGCGGGGTGATACACACGTGTGTCTGGCGGGGTGTAGCTGTAACTAGGATCTGGGTCAGGCCAGTTTTCCAAAAGCGTCCTTCCAAGCGGCACCTGTGCAAATGGGTGCGATTTTAGGTGTGTCTCGTGGGGACCCACAGGGCAAAATCCATCCACATCAGCGGAAGAGTTTAAAACTCTGCCTCCAAATTGCTGTCGTGGGCGGGCGCCTTTATCTGAGACACCGCAGGCATGGGTGAGAGAGAATCGCCAAGCGCTCCTAGCAACGTAGTGCCTATGACACGCAGTTGACTCATTGTGATTCCGTCCAGCAGAGGGTGCTGAACGTGTACACTAGACGACACAAGTGCCGTGTTGATAGCCCCGCTGTAGAGATGGGAGGTGGCCTGCCTGACATCACCCAGCAGGCGAGGACAGAGCTAGGAATAGGACCCAGGAGTCCTGACTGCCAGTTCGCTAACCCCACTGCTTCCCTTACAGGTGAACGGCAAGTCCTTTGGCCGCTGGTGCTTTGCCCTTCTCGATTGGAGCTGGCACGATGGCCACGGGCAGCAGCTGGGCGTGGAAGCCCATTGCACGGGATGCCCTGCTCGCACGCGCCTACCACTCATGCGACGTGGTGCGAGGGAAGCTGCTGCTTTTCGGAGGGCTGAAGTCAGGCGAGCCCAAGGAGCCCCCGCTGGGAGACGTGGTGGCCTTTGACCCGACGCTGCTGACAGCTGAGACGGTAGCCCCCGATGGCGGGCACCGGCGCAGCCACCACGACACGGCGGTGCTCGCCGACCGCTGGCTGTGCGTGGTGGGGGGCTGGGACGGTGCCCGCAGGGTCTCGGCCGTGTGCTGCTGGGACACCGAGCGGGGAGAGTGGGAGCGCTGGGCCGAGGGGCCCTCCAACGACCCCCCCGTGGGGCTCAGCAGCCACACCTGCACTAAGGTGTCGGAGCACGAGCTGCAGGTGGTGGGCAGGGAGGGCGGGCTCCGCACCCAGCGGCGCTTCGCCAGCATCTACACCCTGCGTGTCAACCCTGCCACCAAGACCTACTGGTAAGGTCCCTGCCTCCCCAAGGGGGCTCTGGGGCTGGGTCACAGCCCCTTCACCACGCCTCAGGGCACTGTGAGTGGACTGGGTGGCCCATCCAAGCACCCCTAACACCTCTCTGTGCTCTAGGTACAAGGAAGAGGAATCACGCACAGCCTCGCGGGCTGGCCACTCGGCCATGCTGCTCCGCGACGCGGGTGGCTACCAGCTGCTGGTGTTTGGGGGCCGCGACTCCTCCGATTGTGAAGTGGCCGGGCGCTGGGGCAAGGGGAAAATCCATGTGAGTGTCTGATGGCCCCAGAATGAACCCTTTGCTCCCTGCCCTGCTCCTTGCTGGGAGAGACCAGGGCTGCAGTAAAGTAGAAGGCAGGTCTACAAACTGACCCTCCTCCTCCTCTTTCCTTCCTCCTAGGTAGAGTCCATCCATGCCCCTAAGCTGACAGAGCAGCTCTCCCGTCTGGTTGGCTCCGAGAACGGCTCACGGCAGGCTCCGAGAGGCCTGAGGCACCAATCCTGCACGGTGGTGGGTCCCTTCGCGGTGGCCTTCGGTGGGGAGACCCTAACGAAGGGACGAGACACCGTCTGTAACGAGCTCTATGTCTGTGATACAAGTAAGAGGAGAGTACAGGTGTAGGTGTGTGCTACTGTCCTCTACCGGGGGGAATCAGAACTGCGGAGTCCATGTGTCATATCCCCCATACAGCACAGAGCTAATGGGGAATCTCCTTTAGCTCAGACGTCGACAATCCCATGGTCACCCGCTGTGATTCACAAAGCCTCAGCTCGGTCCCCAGCTTTCCTACAGGCCCAATGGGGAGAGGTGTCTTGGACTGCGATTCACAAAAGCCAGCATGCTAGGATTTAAACACCTCAGCTAGCCAACGGGAGATACTGACGAGAAGGGTGTGTCTTAAACCCCACACTGCAATCCACAGCCAGGACCCCTCTTTGGAGGTCGGCACCTCTAACTTTTTGTGCCGAGGGGATGGGGGAGACCCCTCCCTTAGCCCAGTACTTAGGAGTTGTGGGAGCACAGTTCACGTCCCCTCCCCTGCCCGATACAGGGAAGGGATTTGAACAGCAATCTTCCATCTCTCGGATGTGTACCCCAAACCATTGGGCTACTCTGACGTCCAGCCTCTCCTGTTGAAGCTGCTCCATTGTGGGTTGGGCCAGAGAGAACGTACAAGCAGGAGAATGACTCTGTGCTCTGGTGGTTCGAGCACTCGCCCAGGCACAGGGGGCCAGTCCGCCTACTCCACTGACTCTTTAGTTAATTATCTGAAGTGTAACAACCTCAGCAGGAGAGACTGACAGAGCCCCCGCTTAGAATACCCTATACCCAGGGCTGGCAGATCCTTGTTCAAATCCCTTCCCCCTTGGGAGATGGGGAAGGAGGGGAGAAAGAGGGACTTGAAGCAGATGTTGCTCATGTTCTAGGTAAGCATCCTAACCACTGAGCTAAGAGTTATAAGAGTGGGAGGAGCCCTCCCTTTGGTTCATGAGTAAGGGAAGAGGCTTATCAGTGAGCAGAGACCATCTCCCCTGCCCTCCCTGGAAGCTGCCACTGGTCATTTTTCATAAGGCAACACCTTTAAAAGGGAAAAAAGGAAATACTTTCGGCTGCAACATTATCACTACCCTGTGGAACTCGCTGCCGCAGGATGCAGTGGAGGCAAATTGATGAGCTAGGATTACAAAGAAGGGACTGTAACATTGATACAACTGAAGACAGCCTCTGCAGTCACACTTGCCAGGAGAAACTTCTAAGGGCTCTCAGTCCTCATGCTTCAGGGCGTGAGCTGGTTGGAAGTCAGGAAGGAATGTCTTCCATGGTATTGCATGGCAGATGGTAGGGTATGTTTGGCAGGGGGAGGGAGCTGGTCATTAATACCTTCCTCGGATGCTTCTGGCCCTAGCTGCTGTCAGCGATGGGATGCTGGACTTAATGGACCATCTGGAGGAAGCAGGGTACCAGTCCTTGCAACATGGTGCCTCCGATAATTTCAAAACTCTTTACAAACGCATGAATCATAACAGCTCTCCTGTGACAGAGCTGTGATCCCCATTTCACTGGTAGGGAAACTGAGGCACTGTAAGGGACATGATTGCCCAACGGCACCCAGGAACAGTGCTGGGGTTAGAAGCCAGGGGTCCTGGTTCCCAGGCCTCCTTAGATCCCGTTCTTTCACAGTGTTTTATTTAAATCCTGGAGGAGTCTCAAGTCAGTGTTTATTTTGCATCAGCTGTCATCTTCAATGTGAATAGCTCTAACCTGGAGAGCAGCCTGGGAACTGACCCAGAAAGGGCAGGCTGGATGTGGAGAAGCAACATCAGTTTTGCCGCAGCTGTCTGACAGCATCAAGCCGCTCCCTTCCCACTGTATTTTCCAGGATGCTCGCCGCCAAGCTGGTACCACTTCCCCTGCCCGGATCGGAGCCAGAAAAGAGTAGGGCACCGCACATGCCTTTGGAATGACAAGCTCTATCTTGTTGGGGGCTTTGGCCCAGATGGGAAGACACCCTGCCCTGAGGTCTGCGTCTTAGAGATCCCCCAGTGAGGACAAGGAGCGAGAGGAGGACACCCCCTTCCTCTCCAGCCCTTCTCATCCTTTCCTTGGCAATCGCATGCATCCTGCAATTGACCTGGCCATTCTTTGGGGGCCACTTCTGTTTATGAGAATAAAAGTGCCCATTGTTGACCCAGCATCAACTTTCCTGTGCAGGGAGCTGTGCGTTGGCGGCAGGGATTTAACTGAAACACAAAGAGATTTTGGAGAAAATGTTTCTTTATTAAAGAGTTACACGCGCACACGCCCCGACTGCCGGTCTCCAGAAGTGCGCAGGCAGCTCTCTACAGCCTCCAGCGCAGCCTGGGGAGGGCAGGTGTGGCCGTGCTGATGTGTCTCTGGGCCAAAATAAAGGGGGGGGGGGGAAAGAAAACCAAACATGCCCAAACAGGGCAGGGCTTGATGATTTGTTGAGAGTGAGGGAAGGGCAGGGAGCTGTTCTCTCCCCACACAGATCACTGTTAAAATAAATTATTTCACAAAATTGAGAATTCCCCAGAGGAAGCGACTGGACGGTCCAGCACTTGTTCAGAGGCAGTGTAGGCCAGGAGGACTGGCTGCAAGCCAGGCCTGGAGTAATGAAAGCTGTTCCCAGCTGTTCCATGGTCCATGTCTGAAAGGACTCGAAGGGGTGTCATTTCAGATCCTCATGAGCGACCATCCGCTCCAGCAGCCCCCCAGGAAGGAGACCGCTGTCTCCAGCACAGACTGCTTTCTCTGAGATTTCAAGTCTCTCTATGGGCGGATTGACAGGCGCTTGCTACGATGGCCAGCCCGGCCCCCCAGCTCATGCCTGGAGAAAGGATCGTGGCTTTCACATGGCTCTTGCAGTGTCCCATGCAGAAACATTCCCACACTCGTATGCCAAGCGAGCGCTCATAAATTAAAGTGTCTTCTGCGGGGATGAGTTGCTGGCCGGAATCCCAGGTGAAAGGAGTTGGGATTAATCCCATCTTAAAAATAACTTGGGTCTGTGTTTGCTTCCCTGTTCCGAGGGTGACGTGGTGGAACTTTATGCCCCCTTGGACTCTGGCCGGCCACATGATCCTGCGGGTGTACCCCTCCCTACTGTGGGGCCATATGTGCCCATCACTGCCCTTGGGGTGCGTGCTCAGCAAAGTGCCCGGGACTGAGCGAGTTGCAACAGCTGGTCTCCTTTCTGAGCCCTGGGTCACAGTGGAGGCATGGGGGTTCGTTACATCACTGCTGCTCCAGCTGACCAACATCACCTCCTGGGCGCTGCAGGGGACCAAAGCTCACCAGAGTGGGGACGAATTGTTGGCTGCGTAGCGGGAAGAGGGTTGGGAAGCTCTGATCTAGCATTCCCTTGCCCAGAAAGAAAGAAAATGAGGGCACCCACTGGCCATTTGCCATGCTGCGCTCTTTACATGTTCCATCCCTTCACACCAGCCCCGGGGCTGGCTTGTCCAGTTAGGCTGCAAACTCTTTGATGCCTGGCCTCATCTCCCATTGTGTGTGTGTGTGTGTGTGTGTATGTGCAGCATCCAGCACGAGGCCCCGATCTCAGCTGGGGTCCCCTCAATGCTACTGCACTCCCTGTAACAGACAGCGATAACTGTTTCAGACTCTCTGCAAACTCGGGCAGGCCTCTCTGCAGCAGACGTGGGGTTTCTTTGCAATCGTAACACCTAGAGGCTAAGCTTTTAGAGATTGCTTCTGCAGGGACCGTGGAGAACAGGGTTGGCCTATGTCCCACTCACTCCGTAGGGTGCTGGAATTAAGCCCCAAAGAACTGAGTTAAGCTGCCACAGGCATTTCCCAGGAACCCCTGGGGTCACTTGGCTGGACTCTCTGGGTCACAGCTCCAAAGTCCTGGCCTGGAATTGGGAAGGAGCTTGAATTGTGGCCAGGCTATTTCTACACAGCTGGACACGGACAGAGTTTGTCTCACACTCCTGGCTTAGTGTCAGAGCAGGATGGGCCTTTGCACTCCACATGCAGGAGTGTTCTATTTTAGGCCCAGGTTGCAGTTTCGGCAGGGAGTGGGGATGGCCCAGTGAACCTCCACCACCACATCCTGTGCTATTGCAACCTGGCTATTGCCTTGGAAAAAGACAACCCTTCTCACAGCCAGCACTTGACTGGGGGGGACGGTAGGAACAGAAGGATGGATCTTCAGCTGATATAAAGGGTGCAGCACCATGCATCTATCAGCTAAGGAGCTGGGCTAGATGACGTAGCACCCATGGTTCCACTTCACCAAAACCCGCACCAGGACTAACGCTGCCTTACGGGGCTGGAGGCCCTGTACAACAGCTGCAATGACACAGCCTAGAGCAAACCAGCTCCAAATCCCCCACCAAAGGATGCATCCCTGACTCCCAGCTCTCCCCCCTTCCTGGGCTAACGCAAATTAATTTTTCACCCTCTCCATCTGCAGCCGCCAGTGGCTGTTCGCTTGTTAGCACACACAGTGAGAGAATTTCTAGAGGCAGCCTGGGGGGTCCAGGATGTCAAACCCTTCAGGCTCCTTCCTCGGACAGTTTGGAGCAGCAGCGGGTCCAGATTGATCCAATTAAATCATCACCGGGCTCCGGTCCAGGCAGCAGCTGCAACTTTCCTGCTTAGTAACTCTTTGCTTTTTGGCTGCACCGTTTAAATGATCAACATGTTCAAGTTTCTGGCTGGGGAAATCTTCCCACTATCCCAGTGGCATTTTAGGGAACTGGACAGGTATGAGTTAAACCAGGGATTATACTGAACTGCGAGATGTCCTGAACAACAATCAGCAGGGGAGCCAGGAGAGCTGTGAAAGCAATGCTCTTTCCCAGCGTGACGGATGGTAAGCAGCTCTGTGCTGATTTATGAAATATGCACGCTGGCCTGGCTATTGCGATGTTACCGTAGGACTCTAGTGGTTGAGTTTAATGAGGTCACAGCTGTAAGGAATAATAAGCAGGACAGGCAGAAGAACAGCTGGAGCGTATTTCTCAACAAACACTGGAGAAGTCAAAGAGACAGGACCAGGCTGGGAAGAGGTGTGGGAACCAGAACATCGAGAAGAGGGCTGCAGTTTGAAAAGAGATCAGTGTCGTAGTTTGAGGCCAAAAAGGGGCAGATCAGCTAGAGTAAGCTACCATCTGGCATAGGCCACTAGCCACAACAGCCAGAATTAGACCATTGCACGTGGGCGTTGTAGGGGAGCTGTTCAGGGAGCTCGCACAGGTGAGCCCCAGGACCCTGCTAGAGTGTCTAAAGAAATCAGGCCTGGCTAAGCGACCATGAGTGGAGGGCAGGGCGTTTAGGTAAGACAGGCCTGGGTACAGACTGACTGGGGGAACGGATTTTAAAACCAAAGCGCTTTGTGCCAGCTGTTAAACAATATTGGGACGTACAAAGCTGCTCGCTCTCTGTATTCCCCACGGGGCCAAGCTGCCGAAGGGAAGAACCAAACCCAGCAGGACCTGCTGAGGAAACGCAGTAGAGCCACAGGGACCCAGGCGAGGAGTGGGACAATCACAGGATTCCACCGAGGCAGAGCTGAAGGTCTGAGGCTGGGGGCATGTAGAGCAGGGTCAGAGGTGCCTCTAGCCCCGTCCGTAGGACAGAGCCAAGCAAGAACCTCCACCGATGTCAGCACCGCAGCTAGGGCTGCCTCTGATTGAATGGCCAAGGTAGGGAGATCACCTCCGTCAAGGAGCCTCGGATGCCTCGAGCAGGGACCCCAGATCCAGGCCTTGGCAAGATGCTCCAAAACCATCTGGTTTAGTGGGGTTTTAAGAACACGGGAGATGCCACTGGCAGGGCCAACGGTACCGCTCTCATCCTTGGTTTGTCTTCCATGCGTTCAGTTCCCGGGCCCGCCGGAGCTGGGCCACTGGGAACAGGGCAGGGACTTGCTTGTTCTCAGTTTGGGAAGGCAGCAGGACTGAGCAGCACGCAGCGGCAGCACAAGTTGCAGATGCAGGGTTGAGAGCGCCAAAGGATGCGCTCGCGCCCGCGGTGCGTTTCTGAAGACAGCTATTTTTCACAAAACCCCCAATTTTCCATAGAACAGTTGGAAAATTCTCCACCAGCCCGAGCTGGAAGGCTTCCGGGGCTCCAGGAAGCCAGAAAAGGAGCCTCCTCTAGACAGGAGCCAAGCAGCAAGGCCCTTCTTGTTTCTACGTGGCTGCTCAAATCCAGCCAGGGCGCGGTCGCGAGGGACGCCTGCTTGCTGGTATCCGAGAGATGAGGCTCAGTGCCTCGCTGCAGCTCCTGGCAGCAGGAATCCCCCTAAAAACCCAGCATGGCATCTGGCTCCCTTGCTGGCAACATTGGCAGAACAGGAGGACTGGCCCAGAGAGACTGAGGCACCCTGCTTTGTGGGCAGAGGGCGCTACCTCAACCCCTCTCCCAGCCCCGCAGTCACCCAAGCTCATGACAGAAAAATGTTTATTTAACAAAAAAAATATTACAAGAGCGACACCAAATAATAAAGTTAAGCCTCAGACGTCAGGGAGGGGAGGAGGGGCGCGGAAAGTCCTTTGGGAAGGGGCCTGGTCACACTCTGGTCTCCCTACTAGGAGACCAGGACCCCCGCAGAGCTGGTCTTGGCTCCTGCCCCATCAGAGTTCTCCTTGGGCGGCTGTTTCTGGTCGTCCTCACCCATCAAGCGGATGTTGTGCTTCTCCCGGAACTCGTTCAGCTCCTGGCCTTTCGCCTGCAGCTGCTGGGTCAGGGTCTCGATGATTTTGTTGATCTGCGGAGTTGGAAGCAGGGAGTCAGGGCGGGCCCCGGCACACGTCTCCCTCCACCCTTTTAGGGCAGGTCTTATTACAGTCCCAGGCTGAACTGTGCCATTCGCCCCCCTCCATGCATGATGGCAGGGTCACTTAGCCCTAGGCCAGCACATCTGGCCACGAACTGCTGCAGATCCCCTGGGGAGGGGATCAGGGCCACGCTGGCCAGCAGCGGGACGTTGCAGCGGAGTGTATGGTAGTGGGTTGTGCTCTCTGTAAGGCAGGCTGCTGAATGCCCCCTTCCAGCTCGCTGACGGGGAAAGGAAAGCAACCACCAGAGCCCTGCCAGAGACCAAAGAGTCAAATTTAGAAACAGGGAAGAGCCCAGGCATGGGAGCCCGGACTCCTGGGTTCTAGTCCTCTCTCGGTTACTGGCTCTGTGACAGCCCGGCCTGGAAAAACGTGAGACCTGTAATGTTTTAATGAAAAGCACGTGAGACTCAGTGTCCCCACGCACTATGCTGCCCACAGGTGAGAATGGATTAATGTCTCTTGTGGGACAAGGGATGCTTAGCCTCTGCTCCAAGCCTCGTGCAGTTCGGTGGGGTCTTTCTGGGTCCCAGGGCTGGGGTTTCCAAAGGGGCCCAACTCCCACTGGAATTCAGCGGGGCACTGATCCTCTCCAGCTCCCAAGCATAGCCCCACAGGGGGAGGTCCAGCACTTCCCCACTCCCAGACATGATGCCCCATCCACCCTTGCACCGAGCATGTCATGGCCCTCCAGGGATCTGGAAAAGGGGCTGCGTCACCAAGAGCAACAGGCTGCCATCAGCACTCACGACCCCCTAATGCCAGCAAGGCTCAGAGCTCAGTGCCCTCCCCAGATCCCACCCACGCCTGGCTCCCGCATTACCTGCTCTTTGTTGTTCTCTAGGGCAGGGAGAACCTCCTTGACGGTGCGCTCCACCAGCACCCCGCCTACCATGCGGTAGCACTTGCGGGTGGGGTCCACCTCTCGCAGCGTGTCGATGACCAGACTGTGGGAAAGGCAAACGCAAGAAGCCGCTAGGTCCTCCCGGGCACCGCGGAGACCGTACGGCCTAGGCTGCAAACCCACAGGGGCCTGGCCGCTCAGGATGGTCTCAGGCCCGGCCTACCCTATACCCAGGGCCCCGTGTACCAACTCACGATGGGATCAGGGCCCAAAGCCAAGGGCAGAGTGGCCGTGAGACGCTGCCCCCATCGCCCTGAGCACGGCTGGTACAGCCCGCTGAGCCGGCAATTATTTCCCACAGCGGGCGGCTCTGTGGCTGCCTTCTCCCGGGGGGGGGTCCCAGCGCTCGCTATGGTCTCCAGGCTGCCCCCGCTGAGACCCCCCACCCGCGCGAGGGAGCGTGCCTGGCTCGTCTCCTGGCCCCCCCCCCGCGACCCGGACTCCAGCTCTGCCCCCTTCCCTCCCCAGCCCAGCCCCACACGCTTCCCCACTCCCTGCAGGGAGAGCTGGCCCGCATGGGGCAGCAGCCGGTGGGTCCTGGGGGGGGGAGAGCTGGGGGGGGGAGAGCTGGGGGGGATGGCCCCCCCCCCAGGCGGGGCCCAGCTGGGACATGGGAGCCCCACGGCCACGCTCTGCCACTGAGCACCTGCGTGTCCCTGGGCCAGTCACTTAGCCCCGCCCCCATAATCAGCCAGAGCTGGGGGCGGGGCCTTCGCACGTGGGGGCGGGGCCCAATCCTGCCCCTCCCCCCGGGGGGACAGAGCGCCCCTCCCCCACCTACCTGTGCTCGTTCAGCTCCAGCTCCAGCTCGGCCGCCTTCGAAGCCAGGCCCCGCTGCTCCTGCCGCAGCCGATTGAACCCGGCGACCACCTGAGGGGAGAGCGGGGGGGTGTCACTGCGGGGGACCCCCACTCAATAGCCCCCCCCATCGGGTGCGATGGACCCGCCCGTTATACACCCCCCCCCGCTCGCGTGCGATGGGCCCGCCCGGTACCTGCTCCGCCGTCAGCGCTTTGCCGGCGGGGGGAGCGCTCGCGCCGCTCTTGCCCCTGCTGCCGTCCGCCATCTTCCCGCCGCTTCTGCGCATGCTCCCCCTCGCCCCCTCCCACTTCCGGGGTCACAACCGCCCTCAGCCCCGGAGCGGGAAGGGCCCCTTCGGGCGCCATCTTTGTTGAGGGCACGTTCCGGGCCGGCGGCGCTCTCGCTCTCTCTCGCGCGTGCGTCCGTGCGTGGGGCGCGTGACGCCCGTTGGGACGCGCCCGCCTCGCGCCCCTCGCTCAGCTGCCGCGCGGCCGGCTGAGGCGCCGGGTCACCCCTCCCCCACCCGCCGCCGCGGGCTCCATGTAACGGCCCCTCCTGGCGGGGGGGAGGGGCGGCTGCCTCCACGGGTCGCGCGGGGGGGCGGGGGTCCGTCCTGCCCTCCCGGCAGCTTGGGGGGGGGGCGCCGCTGGGCCAACTGGCGGCTCCCCCCGCGCCTGGCCTGGGCCTAGCCCGGGCAGGGCAGCGCAGAACAGCCCCTCCCATTTGCCCCCCTCCCCTTGGCGCTCACTGCCCCTCCCCCCGGCCCTCACTGCCCCTTGCCCCTCCCCCCCGGCACTCACTTCCCCTCCCCCCTTGCCCCTCCCCCCGGCACTCACTGCCCCTCCCCCCTTGCCCCTCCCCCCGGCCCTCACTGCCCCTCCCATTTGCCTCTCCCCACCCCCCCCGCACTCACTGCCCCTCCCCCCTTGCCCCTCCCCCCGGCACTCACTGCCCCTTGCCCCTCCCCCCCGGCACTCACTGCCCCTCCCTCCCTCCGGTTGGCCGCCTCCCCAGAGCCCTGCTGGGCTCCCACCTTGGCAGGGCCGCGTCCCCGGGGGCTCAGCGGGCGGTGGGGAGCTCCCCGCTCTTGGCTCAGCCCTCCAGGCCCTGGGGCTGCTTCGCAGGGCTGGGTACGGCCAGTGGGGAGGGCCCCTCTGGGAACCAGGAGCGGGGCCCCAGGCGGTCCGGGGCCGGCCCCAGGCGGGCGAGAAGGCCTCTGCTCCTATCTACCTGGTGCTGGCGGTTTCCCAGCCTGGTCCATTTCCTTTGCGGTCCGGGCTCGGTCTGACCTTGCCCTGGTTTTACCCTCCAAACAGGCTTGTGAGATTTAGGTGCAGCAAAATCTGTCCTCGGCCTGTTTCCCCCCCCATTAAATACTCTGCTCCTGTCTAGGCTGGCAGCAGCTGGGATAACTGCGGAGCTGGCCTGGAGCCCAGCAAGTGGGCCTTCAAAGGGGACGGGGTTTTGAGTCAATCAGTTTAAATCTCTGGTTTGTGTTGGCACCATTTTAACTTCAACAGCAAATTAACATTTTGGATAAAGGAAGCCTTTGTTAAAGATACAAGGCCCTTGCCCCTTCATCGAGTGGTCAGAGTTGCCTGTTCTGTGTAGGTTCTTGAACCGTGCCCATCACTTGCACGGGAGCACCTTCCGGTCATGCATTAAGCAGTTGACTGGCATATGTGGTTTGTTCTCTCACCCTCTCCCTAGGAGAAAAAGTGCGTTCAGTGCATGGTTTTGCTTTGGTACAGTTTGTTCCTGTGGTTGGGGGCGGGTTGCTGGGGTGTTTTTGAATGCATGTTGCTCTGTGTTTATGGTAGAGAAGACAAGCTCAAAGAGCACTCAGCAAGAACTCACTGAGCCCTCCCGTAGCTCCTCCAACCAACCCAGGGGAGGCCAGGCTTGACTTTCCTGCTATTGCTAACATAAAACACGGAGCAGCAAGTAACTAGTTTCTTGTCTCGGGCTGCCTGAGCACCCTTCTTGGGGCTAAGTTTGTGGGACGGTCAGTCTAGGAAGCCAATGGGGTCAGATGTTCAGGGAAAGCGGCTACAAAAGGGGCATGAGCCTGGATGAAGAAATGTTGAGAGTTTGTTGGCATGTGGAAAGCTTTTCAAGAAATGCAACAAGCTGGGCTAGTAAGTGGCTGGTGTGTTAGATAGGGTTGTTTGTGAGCACTAGGGCCGCAAGGCTGGTGTGTTGAGCTAGGGTTGTTTGTGAGCACTGGGCCAGCTGTGCTAGTTTGTTGTGATAGGGTTGTTTGTGAGCGCTGGGCCGGGCAAGCAGGTGTGTTGTGGTAGGGTTGTTTGTAAGGGCTGGGCTGGTTTGTTATGGTAGGGTTGTTTCTGAGCGCTGGGCTAGTCCTATTATTATTTTATACTGAAAAGGGAGACGTTGATCTTTTAAAGCCCTCCTCACTTCCCACCCATCCCCCCCCCCCAGACTGCCATCTGCAGGCAGCCTCAGGGCCTTGGAGAAGGGGGGTTGGTCTGGGCCTCTCCCTGCCGTGGTTGAAGAGAATCATTAACTCCAGCTTTCCCTCCGTGTCCCCAGGCTGAGAGCAGTGATCCAGACCCCCTTGTGCCTGCTGCACTGCACCTTTCGCCAGGTTCTCGGGAGGCAGCTGCCAAGAATCCCAGCTTGCACTGCCAGCCACAGGTACGATGGGCAGGGTCATGGGGAGTTGGGCGCCTGGGGAGGTTTGGAGGAAGCTGATGCCTGGCTCTTGGAGACCTTTGTATGGGCATCCTGTTCCAGGCCATCTCTGGGAAGGTCCTTTACATACCCATCCAGCAATGCGGGCTCCCCATCAGGATCATAGTGAGCTGGACTGGATCCCGGAAGCTGCAACCATCTGCCCCTCTTGCTCCTCCCCTGATCGCTCTGTTCCACTCTCCTCTTGTTCCTGGCCCCCAGCTCTGCCCTGCTGTCCCGTGCCCCCTGGCGGCCTGGTACCATGGCTGACAGCACACTGAAGCCCCTCATTGCCGTGTGCCAGCTCACCTCCACGCCTGACAAGGAGCAGAACTTCACTAGCTGCTCGCAGCTTGTCCGGGAGGCAGCGCAACGTGGTGCCTGCATCGTTTTCCTCCCCGAGGCCTTTGACTTCATTGGCAGCAACACACAGGAGACCCTGAGCCTGGCCGAGAGCCTCGAGGGGGCCCAGATTCAGCGCTACACCAGCCTGGCCAGGTACGATTCTGTACAAAGGCTGTGCACAGCCGGTACTGGGAGATCTCTCTCGGGGCCGGGGCAGGTTTGGGCCCATTTGTCTGCTTACCAGGGCTTTGCCCAGTCCTGTTCAAATGGCCCGTGTGAGGCGGTTCCCACCCTGTCCCTGCGGAGGTGGGCTCCGCAGCTGTACTCCACTCTGCATTTTGACCTGCCCCCCCCCAAATTCCACTCCCATGTCCTGCCCTGTCTAGTTCCTCGCCTGTCTCTAGGTTGCTCTCCTGCCCATGTCACTTTTGAATCTTTCCCTGTTCTTGGCCCCGATTGTTCCTGGATTCCTTCCACTCTGTCAGTATTGCGAGCGACTCAGGACAGGAGCTGAGTGATGAAAGGGGACAGGAATGATCTGCCGTCAGAGGTGCCAGATCTCTGCAGGGTTGGGCCCTTAAGGGGGAGAGGTTGGATGTGAGCAGAACCCTGTTTGGAGGGGCCCTGGCGAGGCCAATGGGGCTTGCAATGCTTTCTCAAGCGGGGTGGGCAGGGGATGAGGAGAGGCAGCAAAGCAAAGCTGGTTAGGATTCACCACAGGTCTCCAGCCTTGACAGCATCTGGGTCCCTCCTGGGTGGGTCTCAGTCCTGTTCCTATTGGATAGACGTGGCTGGCACTAGCTGGACCCCTCGTCAGCAGAGGGGCCAAGTGCTGGGTGGGCCATGGAGCCAGCGCTGTCCCCTGGTGGGACCTCTCCAGGGTGGGGGCACGCAAGCAGGGCAGTGTGAGGGAGAAGTTTGCCGTGGGCTCCAGGCACTCTGGGGAGGGAGGTTGTCAGTCTGTAGGGCCATTGATTGGGCACACGGGAGGGGGGCAGTGAGGGTCAGAGGAGGCCTCTGAGCTCCCTGTGTAACACACATGTGTCTGCCTGGCAGGGAGTGTGGGGTGTGGCTGTCTCTGGGAGGCTTCCACGAGAGAGGCAGGGACTGGGCCAGCACCCAGAGGATTTATAACTGCCACCTGCTCCTGGACTCCACAGGTGAGAGCATCAGGCTTAGTGCCAGCCCCTCGGGGCACCCAGCTCCCTGCAGGGAAATCTGGCACTGCCCCTTGTGCTCAGCAACACGACTTAGAACCCCTGCCATTGTGGGGTGACCGATGGACATGCAGGGGTCACCACTCTGTGCCCATGGTGGCAGCTCAGGGCTAGGGTATGGACCAGACACCCAATTCATCCAGCCTGGCAAGGAAGAGGCTGTGGGGGACTCAGGACTCCTGGATTCGGTCCCCAGCCCTGGGAATAGAGTTGGATTCAGTGGGTTAGAGCAGGTGGCTGGGAGTCAGTCCTGGATGCTGTCCCCAGCTGTGCCTGTCCTTTTCTGTGTGACTTCCCTCTGCTTCCTGTCTCCACTGGGGACAGTGCTGCTGAACTCCCTCCCAGGGGCTGCAGGGAGGGGTCAGTGGTGGGGCTGCAAAGCTCTTGGAGCTCTCCTGTGGCCAGTGCTGCAGAGCGTGGGGTATTGGCCTCCTCCCCCAAACCCAACAAGGCAATTCCTCGTAATTCCCCAGAAGCAGGGGATGGCCCTGCTGACAGCAGTCTCCTCTCCCCGCACCCCAGGGGATGTGGTGGCTACATACAGGAAGACCCACCTCTGCGACGTGGAGCTGGAAGGGCGAGTGTCTATGAAGGAGAGCAACTTCACCAACCCTGGGCCTGAGATCGTGTCCCCTGTCAGCACCCCCGCTGGGAAGGTAGGGGGCGGGGGCTGAACAGGGGGAAGTGAGCCCAGCTCTGAGGCACTCAGGCCGAGCCCAGTGCTTTTGATCTGGAGTGATGGCGAGAGAGCTGGGGGTGACTCGAGTTACCCTGGAGTAGCTGAGCGTGGAGCTGGCCCTTCCAGTGCTCCCACAGGCGCAGGGCTGGGGCCCTTGTGGCAGCAGCTCCCATGGCTGCCTAGAGAGCAGTGCCCCCCAGCTGCCCTAGCTTGGTTTGGGCCCAGACCGAGCAACACCCATGGGGATCTCCGCATCATTCACCAGCTCGGGAATGCCTCCTTCCTCCCCCAGGTTGGCCTTGCCATCTGCTACGACCTGCGTTTCCCAGAAATCTCTCTGGCACTGACCCAGGAGGGGGCGGAGATTCTCACCTACCCGTCAGCCTTCACGGTGACGACAGGCTCCGCCCACTGGGAGGTGAGTTCAGCTGGGATTACTGGTTCTGCAGTGATGTGGGCAATGGAGCCTGCGTGCGTGATCACGGCGCCCTCTAGTGGGCTTACAGGCATGCACGCGCACAGCGGTTAGAACAGTGTCCTGACCATTATAACAAGGGGTGACTCCTTCAGGGGCCTCTGTGTTTGGTACCGGCAGCCCTGATGTTCAGTCCCCACTGAAGCTTAATCCTTTCCCAGCCCCGGCCCTCCTTCCTCCCCTCTGCCCTGCAGTTCCTATGCCTCACGGTCCCTGGCTTCTGCCTGTTTCCCCCTCTTGTTCTTACCATCTCCTGCCCCTGCTCATCCCCCTTTCCATCCTCACCCCTCCAAATTCCAGTCCCTCCTCCTCTTCCATGCTGCCTGGGGGCCAGGCCCCTGTTCTCAGTTCTGATGCCAGACAAGCCCCCAGCACCAGGAGAAGCAATTGCAGGGAAAGTCCTGCTCAGCCCCGCATCACTGGGCTGGGGCATGCTCCGTCACTACGTGGGGATGGTGCAATGGTGTAGGGGAGGGGGCTGGAGTGTGCTCACTGTGAGGAGAACTTAGCTGTCAACTCTAACAAGTGTCTACAGAGCATGTGCAAACTGGAGATTTTTTTCAAAGTGGCTCATAACTTGGCCAGATTTGGGCCAGTTTTCATGGTGATGCCAAAAGGCACCTCTTTGCCCAGGGCAACCCATCTGCCATTTGCCAGCTCCCTGCTCTAAAGCCTGCAGGAATGTTTTTAAGTTGGGCAAAGCCCTGTGTTTTCCTCTAATCTTGTTCTTGAAAACAGCTGAACCGTTTTAGCTGAAACTTTTCATAAGCGTTCACCACGAGGCATAGGGATTTTCAGCCTGAACAGCTAAAGTTTGACAAAGTTTTATAAGCAAATGAAAACAGGGCCTCAGAATGGAAAGCGTCAGGCAACCTTAACTGTAGGCAGCACTCCCAGCTGAGAGCAATAGACCAAAACAACAACCCCCTCCCTCCTGAGCCTGGCCTCTCCCCACAAAAAGGAATCCCAGGGGGCTGAGCTGAGACCCACTGGTGGGGTGATACGGGGAAACTGAGGCTTAGCGTCTCCTGGCTGTTTCAGTAGTACACAGCTCACCCATGAGCTAGTTCGTTTCGAGCCCTGGAGGGTGCGTCCATAGTGAGCAACCCTGCCCCTTTGTCCACCGTGCTGCAGGTGCTGCTGCGCGCCCGTGCCATTGAGACCCAGTGCTATGTGGTGGCAGCCGCTCAGACGGGGCAGAACCACGAGCGACGCACTTCCTACGGCCATGCCATGGTGGTGGACCCCTGGGGCTGCGTGATCGCCCAGTGCCAGGAGGGGCCGGGCTTGTGCTATGCTGAGATCGATCTGGGGTACCTGCGCCGCATCCGCCAGGAGATGCCAGTCTGTGCCCACCGCCGGGCCGATCTGTATGGCAGGGTCGTCCCGCTGAAGAAGTCCCCGCCCTCCTGAGGAAAATCAGCCACAGCCAGCCAAGCTCTGCAACACTCCATAATCAGGAAGTGGAGCTGGGAGCAGAGACCCCCCGCCCCCACCCAGTGAGATCAGTCACTGATGGCCATAGGCCTCTCCCCATGTGCGCTGGGCACCATGGGTCTGCAGCCACCCCCTCAGCGGCGCTGCCTTGTCATGCCGTAGCAGACAGAGCATTTCTCCAGGCAGCCCTTGGCCTGCAGGCAGGGGCCTGGGCTGTGGTCACCCCCTCGAAGGAGCATTCGCCTCGGGCTCCAGCAGCTGAACGGTGAGAGGGAAGGGAGCGGAACCACCGTGGCTCAGACTCCGAGCAGCAGGGAGTTCCGGAGCCAGCTGTGCTGTTGGCCCAGTCCCTCTCTCAGTAAATGCTAGAGCTATAAACCACTCCTCAGGTGTCCTGCCTGCTGCCTTCCCCTGCCCTAAAACTGGCCCCCGGTCAGGTAACTGCCTGGGGAGGGGGGACGATGACGACTCCGTTTCCCAGGCATGGGATGCAGTGCAGGAAGGGAACAAGTGACCAAGCACCCAGGGCTGGCTCAGCATGGGAAGCAGTCAGGAAGCAGCCAAGATGCAGTAGATGTTTATTTCAAGAAAACTGAAAGATACACGGGGATTATGACTGTTATAGTGGAGGTTTAAAAAATACAGAAGTCACAAGTTACACAGTTTGTGCCAGAATTGTCCTTATACAACAAGGTGTGTGGCGGGAGGGGAGAGTGCGCGCCCTCAACTGAGGCAACCTGTGGTTCTAAATGCATCCACACACCGAACAATCCCCTTGAGGCATGAGGTTCGCAACCTGGGCCAACGTCATTGGATGGGGACTTGGTCAGCACAACACCATCTTTTATCCCTCTGCCCTTGCGTGTTGAGAGGCACCAATCAGTAGGTGTGGAATCGTGCCTCCAGCCCGTGCACCCCGCTCTGGCTTCCAACAGCCTTTCACGGCACAGATCCTCAACGGTGCTGCAGTGCTTCCCTCTCAGTGGGAGTTGGGCACCTACATCGTACCTTTGAGGATGGGGCCCCAGAGGGGCTGGGGTTGGCTGAAGCAGGGCAGATGTAGAAAACATCCCACAGCTCCATGGGGGGAGAAAATATAGAAAATTAACTCAGACCCATTTGTTCCCCCTCAACTCAATAGGGAGTGCAGTGGGTTAGGACTGTTAGGGAGTTAGGGCACTTCAGTCCTTGGGGGTGTGTTTGAGTTACAAGGAAGAGAACTGGGGCAGGAGAGAATTTTCTGGTTAAAATGGAATCGTTGCCCCTGGATGATTGTTACTCCAGCACAACCTTTCACTGCCAAGCCCACTCAGGCGCCAGCTGCCAGGTCCGGCCCCAGACCCAGCCTCAAGGGGCTCTGGCCATCACGATACGAAGCAGGCAGGTAACTGGCTATGTCTGCCCTGGGCTCAGCATGGGGGGAAGAGGAGGGAACAGGCCCCCAGGCCTCTATTACCAAAATGTAACAAAAAGCCTTCCAGCCTTAAGAACACGCAGCTAAGCCCAGCCCCGCACGTGCCGGGGAAGGTGCTCAGCCCGCCGCCCGTGTTATTGCTTTGTCCAGCTGCACTCCCCTTGCTGGGCAAGGCTCGTGCTTGGCCGTGGGGATCTTAAGGGAGGAGAGAGCTGGGGCCAGCTCGGTGACTGTTTGTACTGCAGCAGCGATCACCGTCCCAAGGCGCTAGGTGCTGTGCAAACAGAGGAACGACCACAGGGTGCCAGTGCGTAGGCCCTAGAGCCAGTGGTGTAACTAGAGCAGGCCTAATGCAGGACAGGGCCTCCTCTTCACACCTGCTGGGAGCAGCTCCTTCCTCCTGGGACAGCCATTGCCAGCAACGGACGGACAAGGCCCAGCACCAAGGAGCTGATGGAACAAAGCAGACAGCACAGCCCTGATTGGCCCCTGCTTCGATCCTCCCCTGCAGCTGGAGCCTATAGGGCACCAGAGGGAGGGAGGAACTCAACTGCCGTCTTCTGTTACGGGGCAGGGTCAAACAGGGATCGCCTTCGCCCCATGCCAAAGGGTGCTCTACGCTCTGCCCCACTGCACAGCCCAGAGGATGCAGCCAAGCCCAGCGCCAGAGGGGAATCAGCACAGCCGCTGGGGACAACGTGGTGGTAGCAAAAGGCGACACTGAGGCACCATTTCTGCCCAAGCCAGTCCTGGGCCCTCGCCACCCCCACCAGGCCCCGCTGCTCTGACACTGCCCCGCCCACACGCACTCCCACCCTCCAGGCAAAGGGACCAAGGGTGCATAAGAAACGTGACCCCAAGCGCAGAACTCCATCACACCCGACAGCCCCGCACAGTGGGTGGTAGAGCAGCCGTGGCTGTCAGACAGCTGCCCCCCACCAGCTGCAGGGCAGGCAGACCCGTGCTGTTCTTGCTCAGCTTTCCTCGGGGGTCAGAGGCAGACACGGGCCCGGCAGGAATGTGGGGAGAGCTGTAGGGAAGGGGGTAACAAAGGACACAGGCTGGCCGACGGGAGACAGGCACACAGACTAACCATGAGCCCTTGCCTCTGGAGGCAGAGCAGCAGCACAGACGACATTGGTGCAGATGTTACTCCTGAAACAAGCCTGCCAAGGCCAAGAGCGGACAATACTACAGGGCCATGCCCTCAGCTGGAGTCACCTGGCAGCCTCCGCCAGATGCCAGCTGGGGGCGACCAGTTCAGATTACAACCAGCCTAAAGCCATCAGGCCAAGCTGGCTTCTCCCTTAGACACTTTCCTCTCACCCCACACCTGGGCGGTTCTGCCACTGCAGCCAGCAGGTGGTGTCTTCCCAAGGGATGTACAGAGCCTCCCTCCCAGCACCCCACGCTGGAAAGATACCCACCCTGGCTAAAGGAGAGCCCTGCAAGAGCCTTGCTGGCTCTCAGCTGGGGATAAGTGGAAAGGGACTCCCGGGGGTGGGGGTGGGGTAATAAAGGAGGTTGCCCTCCGCTACTGTTCATTCCAGACGCACACGGCTCCTGCTGCACTCGTTCATTTTTATTAAAGTGAATGATGAAGAGTCTCACCTCCCAGGCCCATCTCTGCCCCATGTCCCCCACACACACACTGACAGGGCCCGGGTGCCACAAAAGCGCCGGCCCCCCCCCCTTTTCTTTTCTTTAAATAAGACTGTATAAAAGAAAAACCAGCACAAGAAAGAATGGTAGAGGGGTGGATAGGACAGAACACGCGAGCACCCAGTGCTCCGCCAGCAGCTCTCCCTTCCTCCTGCTGGTGGTTCGGCCGTCTCCAGCCAGGATCCTGGAGCAGAGGTGAAGTTGCCCTCTGGTTTGTTGGGGCCACCAGAGAGCTGCTTACGTGGCAGCCCGGCACACCTCCCATTCAGAAAGGTCTCACGCTCACACAGCACTTTGCAGGAGTTTGCAGGGGGTGGAGGGAGTTTGGTGGGTTTTTAAATGATCTTTTTCTTTTTTTTAAAAAAACGAAAACAAAACGATCGGCTCCCAAAGAGCAGCCAAGGCCAAGCCCAGGGAGGGTCAAGGGGCCGTGTGCAGCATCAAGTTCCGCAGGAGTTTCTGGCGCCCGACCTCGTAATCCTCCTCGTCCACATTGACCAGCAGCTTGATGGCCTCGTGGCCCACGGCTTGCTTGAGCGAGTCCGTGATGAAGACGCCCTTAAGGGCCTCCAGCAAAGAGCCGTTTATGTAGTCGCGCCAGAAGGCGTCGAGGTAGGTGAGCTCTGAGAATTTTATGTCACAGATGATAGAGCCCAGGTCCCGGGATTTTAAGATGGTGTTGGCCTGGTTGAAGCGCTCAAACTGCCGCTCCAGGGGGTCCTGCTTGTTGGAGAAGACGTTGCCCTGGAGCGCCGTCTCGTGCTGGCAGTACTCGGCTCGGACTCGCAGGCGGATATCTGGAGACGGAAGGCAGGGCAGTTAGCACATTCACTGCCACACCCCTCTGCCCAGGGATCCCAGCCCTCTGCCAGGGAAGGGATAGCTGCCCTGTCCAGAGGGCACAGAGAAGGGGAGGGATGGACAGCAGCATTGTGTCCAGTTTTCGGCCCCCCACTACAAAAAGGATGTGGGCAAGTTGGAGAGAGTCCAGCGGAGAGCAACAAAAATGATGAGGGGGCTGGAGCACAAGACTTATGAGAAGAGTCTGAGGGAACTAGGCCTGTTTAGTCTGCAGAAGAGAAGAATGAGGGGGGATTTGATAGCAGCCTTTTAACTACCCGAAAGAGGGTTCCAGGGGGGATGGAGCTAGGCTATTCTCAATGGTAGTAGATGACAGAACAAGGAGCAATGGGCTCAAGTTGCAGTGGGGGAGGTCTAGGTTGAATACTAGGAAAAACTGTGTGACTAGGAGGGTGGTGACGCACTGGAATGGGTTACCTAGGGAGGTGGTGGAATCTCCAGCATTAGAGATTTTTAAAGACCAACTTGACAAAGCTCTGGCTGGGATGATTTAGTTGAGGTTGGTCCTGTTTTGAGTAGGCAGTTGGACTAGACACCTCCTGAGGTCCCTTCCAACCCTCATCTTCTATGACTCTATGAATTAAAGCCAGCCTTTCCAACTCCCTCGCGAGAAGCTGAAGCAAGACTTCACTGCTATGAGCCCCTCCAAACTCACCCATTTCCAAGAAGATTACGTCATTCCCAGGATCAAGCAGAATAAAGAAGTAGGTCTATTGATGCTAAGGCATCCAAACACATTTAATTCTTGATCATGCTATCAGGACCCAACTCCCATCACAGAACATTTAGCATCTCAATGAAGAACTCAACTGCTTCTCAACCCCTTTGAAAGATTCATCATTCAGATCAGAGAGAAAAAACCCTTTTGGGGGACTGTGATTATACAAAAGTTGATTTCCTGGTGGTTTTCTGCACATTTAGATATTCACCATCTGAAATGGATGTTCACCATCTCTATTATTTATATTCCAGTCACTCCTAAGACTCCAACCCAGATCAGGACCCTATTGTGCTAGACGCTGTACAAACAGATAGTAAGAGACAGTCCCTGCCCTAGAGACAGATAGTACAAGAGAGAGTCCCTGCCCTCACATGCTAAGTAGATAAAGGTTGGGAGAAACATACAAGCAGAGTGAAGAGTGAATGTTTGCAAGTGTCATGTCAGTTCCAATTTCTATTATTATTTTAAATAATCTAACCCTTCTGACAGCTATCAACTTCTGAAAATGGAGGGCTGGAAGGAACTTCAAAAAGTCATCTAGGCCATCCCCACACAATGAGGCAGGACCAAGTAAACCAAGACCATTCCTGACAAGTGTTTGTCTAACCGGTTCTTAAAAACCTTCAGTGGGGGATTCCACAACCTCAAGCTGCTGATCAATGTAACTGCTCCTCCTATTATGTCTAATACTCATAAGGCGCCTATGACCTCAAGAGTTTTGTGAGCATCTGCACAAAGGACAATGGTAGATTCTTTCTTGTCCAGGGATTAAATTGAAATATTTAGTTTTACTAAATTAACTCTTTGGACTTAATCTTTTTCCTCCTAAACTGGTGTGTGCGGGAGGCAGTCTGAGATTTCATATCCCCCCAAGTAGTCTGTGACAATCCAATTGCATGGACAAAAATGGGCGTGGGTTGTTTGTTTAAATCAGACGGTTGATATTTTTCTTACTTTCTTCTAATGCAACTTTTGCAAGATAACTTAGCACCTATCAAGCTCAGACTCCAGATCAGTTAGCCCCACCCTTCACACAAGCAAGAGAATAAAATTTAACTCACTAGTCCAAAAAAGCAAAACCCGCAAAGCCCATGCCAAACACCCGAGCTACTCCCCGTTGCCCCATCAAAAAAATCAGAATACAAAGTTTTTGACCAGCTCTAGGTTGGGCTATGAACCCAAACCTGTAACCTTATAACAGATTGAGCCAAAACTCTGGATCCGAAGCAAAAGAGAATTTTGCAAGGCTGTTCTAATCCATTTCTGCATCTTTTAGTTGCTGGTGGATGAAAATCCATGAATTAAAATGCTCCAAAAATGTTTAAAGACTTCAGCACCATGTTCAATTCTGCCCTCAACCCTCAAAGAGCTTTGTATGTAACATAACTGATGCTAAGTAAAAAGTAACAGAACTCTTGTTTCCTAACCATTGAGTCTTGCTGGGAGTGGGGTAACGTGGGAATCCAGAGCTTTTTGCCATCTCAGGCAAGATGACTACATGAAATAAAGTCAGTCCCTGGAAGGAGGAAGAATGAGCTTCTCCTAGCACCGCAGTGCATAACCCACAATGGCCACAGACAAGCATAAGAACAGAAGGGTGGCCACAGTGGGTCAGACCAATGGTCCATCTAGCCCAGTGTCCTATCTCTGACAGTGGCCAGTGTCAAAGACGCTTCTTGCAATTGGAGGTTTAGGGATACCCGGACATGGAGTTATGTCCCTGACCATCTTGGCTAATAGCCATCAATGGACCTGTCCTCCAGGAACTGAGGCTCTTCACAAGCTCTTACCACAAGTCTGTTTCTCTTTAGGATCCGGTGTCATTGACTTCCTCCTCTTATGCTGGCTATTGAGGAGGGCTCGCCCACGGCCAGGCCTCTTGGTACATATCTGAGATCCAGCGGAGGAACGGCAGACAACAGGATGATGGGGAGGCACTAATGCAGAGAAAGAGGAGCCAGGAGTTAGAAGGCAGAGGCAGACAGAGCCCAGGATCACATCCCTACTCAGAGGGTACACAAGATCATACAAAATAAGGACCAAAGAAACCTCCTGTGTCCCAAGTACTCCTTTCCCAGTCGCTGGGACCGGTTTTGTAGGTCTCCCACGATGGGGATTGCAGCCTCTGGAAGTTCCTCAATTAGCCCTGCTCCTTGCAGCACTCTAGATAATTCCTCTCCCTCCTTCCTGGGCACATCCTTTAAAGATCAGTAGATGTATGCCCCAACCTCGCCCAGTGCTTTAACTCAATCTCCTCCTCACCGCCCATCCTAAGCCAATCCCTCTACCTTCCAGATGATTTTCACTGCTCTTCTCTTAACTCTCCCCAGTCTCTCTCCATCTTTCTGGAAACACAGCACCATACCCAAAGATGGTATCTCAGGTACAATTGAGAGTTGATGGTCACTTTCCTGCTCAGGGACGCGATGCCTGTGCTCATGCAGCCCAAAGTTGCACTGATCTCTTTTGGTCCATTATTACAGCAAACTCCAATCTAATCTGCTGTCCATGATCACTTTTAACCATAACTGAAATGCAGCTGCCTCTTGGGTGGGGCATGGTAGCTGTTTAATAGCTCACAACACTGCCCACCATAGCATTCTTCACTGCCGGTCCCACGCTATCTCCAATTCAAACTGCAGGAGGAATTTGAGGAAGCAAAACATGTGGAATTTGGCCAGGTTAACATTCCAGCTCTTACCAACAGTGCTAGAACATCTTTAATGGCCACATGTGGTCAGGACCTCAGTTTGGCATCTCATGCAAAGGAAATTCCTCCAAGAGCACAACGCTTCTCGCAGCATGTTAGGGTTCATGACCCACTGAGGGAAAAGCACCGACTACTGAACGTCTAACATCGCTGTACCAATCCTGCAGCGTCTGCAAGCTCCGACAAGATCACAGCACAGGCTGGGATGGCTGCAGATGCAGACATTAGCGAGCACAACAGGACAAGAAAAGTAATCCTGCTAATCAAGGGAGGTGGCACCTGCCATAGCAACCTGCTGCTCTGTAACAAAATGACACAGGATTTCAGAGACACAGGCCTGGGCAGCTGAGGCTAAGACTTTGCTCGCTGAATTCAATACTTGGTCATTATTGCAGTTAAATCCCCATTAAAGTGTTTCTACAAGCATGCTCAGCCCAGTTATGTTTGAAAATTTTAGCTTGTGAGCTTAAAGTTACACACCTGTTAAGTGGGGTGCTACAAATGTTAGGAAAAAATCGATCATTTTGACCTAAGCCTCCAGAGGAGAATCAAGCTCCTTAAATTCAGTTTTACGCATGCTAAGATTTTATTCACCACCAAGCAGCCTTTTAATCTATGTCGCTATCTCTGCACTGATGCAATGAATAAGAGCCACCTCATTGGTTTTGCAGTGTCACAAGCACCCTCTAGTAGCAGGCTCCAGTAAAGCAACAAGCAAGTGCATTTTGGATGCAGCATGTCTGCAAGGATTGCTTTCTTGTTCCTATGCTGGGTTAAAGCATATTTTGGTGTAAAACCTATAGTCAGAGGAACCTAAACCTCTGGAAGGCAAGGAGCACTTTTTCAAGTGTGATCTTTTCAAAAGTGGCTATTTAAAAACACTGCTGATTCATTCCTTGTGTCGGAGTTAAATTTCTAATTTTAAGCAATTGTATCAATGCTCAACAGCAAGAATGTTTTGCCTTTAATATTCCTTTAATCAAAACCTAAACGAATAAAAATTCACACTCCTGCTCATCCTTTTGGAGTCTGGTTGCTAAGACTAAATGCAGACTCAATTGCTGGACAAGATGTCAGAGGAAGAAAAAGCTTGATTTTCAGATTCCAAGTGAAGTTTACAACACTAGCAGTTAGAAGTTCTCCCTGCTGTCCCCAACTTGTTAACTGAAAACATTTGGTTGGGAATCACAGAGGATCACCATGGAGCCACACTGAGTACTTTTCATAGTGTAACAAAAGAGATTTTGATTTTAAAAACAGAGATTCAGTCATACTATTTTCTCCTCTGAGCTGTGTTGGGATATACAGGGCTGTGTCAGAGCAGAAGCCTTTTACAGCGTGGTAGGTGTTTCCAACAGCTAGCAGCCTGCTGAAGAAAACACTCCGTTTGCCACAGAAAGAAGGGCGTTATAACCTCACTTTAAAAGTTAAGGAACCATTTGGGCGGAGTGTGGTCTGCAAACTGAAAACCTAAACACCCTGAACAAACCTTAAAACCACAGCTGTGAGTTGGACTTGTAACAGCAAGTGACATTTCTGAGCCAGAAATTACTGGTTTGAACTTTTCCAGAAAACAAATGAGCGTTTGGGACAACCTGAGACCACAGTTTGGGAGCCCAAGAATCCAGCTTGCTGCAAGCACTGCTGCTGCTACTAAAGAACACTTTCCCTTCCTAGTCTCTTCATCAGACATTCTCAGTTGGCTTTACAAACGTTTATACATTAATAGATTTTAAAGCCAGAAAGGACTGTTATGATCACCTAATTCAGTCTCCTGCATAAGACAGGCCAGAGAATTTCCCCCAGCACCACCTGGCCAAAATTTCTGGTTAAATTAGAGCACCTCTGAACAGGGTATAACATGCATCAGTGTCGACACATCAGCATTTAGTGGTGTTGATGGCTTGAAAGTAAAGGAATGCAGACAAGGAGATCAAAGGCAAAATAGGACTGTTCCAATAATCCACATTTACCCTACAATGCAGTGATGCATAAGCCTTAAGAGATCCCAACTGCTTAAGACCAAGGATTCCAGCAAAATCCTGATGTTTGACAGCAGTAATGAACTCTCACCTGATTTGTGGGGGTGGGTGAGACCATGCTCTGCGTCGCTGTGAGCTCGGGGCATCACGTAACGAATGGATGTCTCTTCTAAGTACTTGTCTACGAGGTCTGGGCACACTGGAAGGGAGAAGAACAAAAAAATTTTAAAGGAGGGCAGAGGTGACCATTACTGATATAGCAGACACTAACATGAAGGCAGAGAGAACTGTTCAAAATCAGCGTGTGAAAAGTTTGACATCTACCTGCCAGAGGCCAACAAGAAAGATTTTGCAGTGAGAAAGGCGTTCACACAAAGGAGGTCCAAGGGCAAGAGCTCCAGTACAAGGAGTGCCTTCCCAAGATGCTTCAGAGTGAAATTTACATCATTCTTGTCACTTTCACTGTTGCCCACTAGGTTCTGAAAAGCAGCAATGAAACTGCTGTCAGTTTCTTTGCTGCTTGAGAAATCTACAAGCAGCAGTTGAGGCACTGGACTGCCAGCAGTCTTAGGAAGATGGTTCTGCACGAATCCACATCTAAATGGTTTTCTTCCCAATCATAATGACTAGATTTTTTGTTTGTTTGTTTTAATTAAAGCTTAGATTCGAAAAAAGGTGATGGCTTAGATCCCAGGGGCAAGTAGCCCCTGATGGCAATAGTCTTCACATTTATTGCCAAACTTACTTAATTTAAGTATGTTTGCAAAATGACAGAAATTACTTAACACAAAATGCAGCACAACCCATTTTCAAATTTAACAGCACATCAAGAATTGCCGTATGTAGAATTATTAATTGTTCTTCTTTAAGATCAGACTTCCTTTGGCTGAACATATTTTAAAACTGAATACTCAAAATGTGAGAACATATCAATGACTTTGTAAAACAGAACTTATGGAAACACTTTGGTTTGGATTTACCACCACTATTACTTGCATCTTCTCAACTCATCAGAAGCTGGAGGGCTTAACAATTGGCCTGACTTGACTGGGCATTACATGTCACACACGTGTACGCACAACCCTTTGTTAGAAAGTTAACAACCGTAACCAGGCAATGCAGTGTCTGAGTAAAAGCACCATCATAAGGTATGCGGATGACCTACCTCTGTGCAAGGCTTCATTCAACCAGTGACGCACTCCTCTCACTTTAATCTCACCCAGGTTCCACAGTCCTATACACACACCAGGAATCACTCCCTGATCAAAGCTTTCCTTGCTTTAGGGCATGATCCAATTATCCTTCGTTTGCAGGTACTCGTAACTGTATTGGCCCAGAAAGCAGTATGTATAGAATGCAGCAGTCTATACTCGCAGGTGCCCAGCTGAATGAACCTTTCATCCCTGATTTACACTCCCTACGTTTGCTGCCCCAATTTTGTATTAATTTCCAAGTCTACTACTTAATTTTAAATATACTTAGTAGTTTTGGTCCCTCTGTATCTTAACCCAGTATATCCCAGGCTACCCACAGAGATCAGACTTGGCCAGCCATTTGGCTTGTCCACATTACAACCTGAAATCTCAGATGAAAGACTTAAGCATGCTCAACAAGCATGAAAGTCTCCCCTGTTTCTCTCTGTGAGGCCCGGAATACTACATCTTTTAAAATTAAAGGCACATCTATTTGTAAATTGCTATTAGTTTTCAGAATTTGAATCACCTTAAACCTGCTTCACTGTAAAACTCTCCCCAATATCAATGGAAGATGCTGCCTAAAAGATTTCTGTGTTTTATCAGTTTGCCAATCACACAGGCATGATAGTCCCATGGACTTAAACATGCTGCATGATCTTGCCATAACAGCACATTTATGGCCTATGTTATACTAGATGGGCCTGTTTCCAGTGGGGTCCTACACAGATCAGTTCTTGGCCCTACAGTATGTAACATTTTTATAATATTTTGGGGGGCTGGCCCAAGCCTAGAGGCAGAGCAAGATTAGAGCTACAGCATTACACTGGAGCCTTTATGTCAGGGCTTAAAAGTTTGCCAGTCACTCAGTAGCCAGAGGATGATGCACGAGCAAATGAGGAGGTCCCATCCCCAAGAACGTCCAAGATAACCCTCTGATGAAACATCCAGCACTACCCCAACTGTTTTCTGAGATTCTTACCAGGTTGCTGCCTGTGGACCCAACTTGTGGGTTATATCATGATCCTCTGGCTAACAGGTCTCAGCATTTGAACGGCACCCCATGCTGGAGGAAAGCTGCTTCCCCTCCCACCAAAGCCCCCCCTAGACCTAACGGAAAGGCGGATCCCAGACCTAAAACATGACAGAATTCATCTTTCTGCCATTTAAGAGGCTTTCTATGGCTCTGTCCCTCATCACAGCAATCTCGGAGCACCTCACAAACACAAACAAGTTTACCACCAGCACACCCAACAGGAAGGAAAGTGTTATCCCCACTTTTCAGATGCAGAACTGAGGTACAGATTACATGACCTGTCTGTTGTCACAGAGGAAGTTTATGACCATCAGGATGAGAACCTAGATGTCCAAGTTCCCGTTCAGTGCCTTGACCACAAAGCCAGTCCTTCATCCCAAAGATGCAGTAAACTTATCTGTTCTGTTCACTTTCCAAGTAAATGAAAACCTACTTTTATCTGTATAAAAAAAATTCATTAGAACACTACATGGCAAAAATACCAATTAAAAAAAGTGTTGACACTGCTCGTTTGTTTTAGACTGCTCTTTGATTCACTTCCAGGTTTACCCTGTATTATTGAGGACATAAAACTGTCTATTATACTGACAACTACTTCCAACATTTTATTGTTTAGAAAAATCAAGAGAGTTGGCATATATTTTCCTCCCAACCTCCTCTTTTATTAGGGTTTGTCTTCACTGCAACTGTTACCTTGAATTAACATCCGCCAGTCACATTGTACAAGCTAGTCTACCTCAAGTGAGAGCAGACACTCTGAAACACTTAACTACGCAGAAGGATTGGACTGGCATCCGATAAGCTGTAACCCAAGTCACTGCATTTTGTCTTTAGCTTTGGTAGCACTCCAGCTCCAACTCTCATCCTGGCCAGGGCAGATAACTTGGGCTTAAAGGAACACTTAATTCAAGCAAGACATTTGTGGATGTGTGCAGGAGTTGGGTGAGCAGCAACACTCAAATTCTATCTTGAGCTAACAGCACTTTGAAGACAAGTTGATACACACATCACACAATTTTGTGTAGAACAGAGAGCAAATGGGTGTCCTTCTCAGGGAAAAGTAATATATACTGATTTACAGCGAATACCTTTAAATTGTCAACATTTGTCTACAGTTGCCAAATAGGTAAGACAACTCCATATTAAGATAACTTGAATGTCACCGATTTTCAATGCTAAACTTTGCATATACACTAAGGAAGGAGGAGGATTCTTTAGGGGGCTACAAGATGACGTAGCTAAAAGCAATGAGATTAAATTAAGGCACTAATATAGACAGCAGCAAGAGCAATTCAACAGCAATTGAGAAACCAGGTGTCAGGTTCTAGGATCCTGCATGGGAATGAAGAGCTTTTCTGATTCACCCTAGTGACCAGACCAGGTCAGTCTCCTTAGCTCCAAATTAAGAATATCAAAGTTGAATGTCTCAAAGGCAAATGAGAGGGGGAGTGTGGGAGGATGTCCTGTTAGAACAAAGCCCAGAACAGCCAGCTAAGGAGGAAGTTTGGACTGTAGTTACTAACTTGACATCTCCCAGACTGTTTTTTTGGTCCTCTTTTCCTTCCACCTGTGGTATCATTTCCATGCCTGCCTATATTGCTGCTCACAGCTTTCCCAAGCAGTAGCATGAAATGCCTCTGCTGTCCATAGTGCTGCAAACAACAGTGAAAACTGATCAAAGGCTTGTCAATTTCATGCTGCCATGTTTCTGGTCAGTTTGCAGACTGAAATTGACAAGTCTAGGGTCAGTTTTCATTTTCACTCAAACTCAGACTTGTCAATTTCATGGTGACTTAGGAAGGGCCAAGAGCTGCTGACTCAGCCAGAATTGTGTTGATTTAACATTTGCAACTATGGGCTAGTTCTGGTTTTTTTAATAAAAACTGAAAGCTTAAATTCTGCAAAAATTGATGACAATCTTTTCCTGTCACAAGTGAAAATCTCCCTCTCACCTCTGGCAGGTGGATCTCTCAGGTCCTGTTTGATTTGGATCAAGTTTCTTAGAGCATTTAGAGATTCCAAGGCTCAAAGGCACTACCGCCAGTGGATGCAAACAATCCAGGAAGATTTTGAAGCTAGGAAGTTATTACAGGGTTGTAGAGTGGCTGAGATGCCACAGGTTAGTTTGCTCAGATCTGGAAGGGAAAATCTCTGTATATGGGTGGTTATTGAAATGTTCGTTAAAAACCCACATTCAAATAAATCTCTCAGACCAGCGCTTTGCAAAATGCTGAGAGTGCAGAGCACACAATGCATGAAGACAGGTTATGGGACAGGGCAGGGGAGAAAACAAAGGTCATTAATTCCTTCCAAATGGATTTTTTTGTGGGATGAAGGAAAGAAGGTGTAGAGAAAGAGTCCTAGCCCCCCAGTATCTTTGACATTGGAAGAAGTCAAATGTGTTTTTGAAGCCTAACTCTTAGAGATATCCCCACCCCCCCAGTCTATTTCAAAGTTCACCTGATTTACTTACAATGTGCATGTTCCCAGGAGCTTAGGGTGAGTAGGGTATAACCAGGATATGTATTAACTTTGAAGTGTTCCCCCCACCCATTAAGTAGTGAATATCAAGTCATCGTCAAGGGCAGCAGGTACACAATGCACAGGAAGCTGCAACACCCTTTTTTTTTTTTAATCAAATGCAAGATAAAATGAAAATGAATTGAATCAAGAAAGCTCCTAAGCGTGTGCTTGCTCCCATTCCTAGCTTCACCTTCCACACGAGCATCAAAACCAACTGAACTGAATTTATTCCATTTTTCCCCAGGAGATTTTCACAACTGGGCCAGCACCAGGTGTGAGATTTCAGTCTAAAAAGGAACATTTTCCCATAAACATCTATAGAGAAATGAATGCAAGTTGGTTTCATTTTACTTTGTTTTAAAAAGATGACCCTGGAACCCATGACTCCATGACAAATTTGCAGCCCCAGTTCTATCCGAGTACTAAAAGATATTTAGTGGTTTGTTTTGTAGGAGCAACCAAGTGTGAGCAACAAGATACTGCACTATAGCTCTCTGCTAGTGGAGAAAATGGGAAGACCCTGCTGCATGTGAGAACAACAGCAAGATTCTACCACACTTCGGGTTTACTTAGCTTCTTAAGTATGTCGGTTTGTACATTCTCAGAGTGGCAGGACCTGTCACTGAAATCCTGCAAGGTATTGCTCTTAGTAAGCAAAGAAATGGAGGGAAGAGACAAGGATCTCTCTCTCAGCTTCCCCATACTCCTTGCCTGATCATCTTACATCTGGAAACTAAGCTCCTCCAAACCTCAATGTCCTGTATCATCCCCATTGTGCTTCTAGGCCCACAGGGACCAGTGGGGATTCCTTTCAGGACACTTTACTGCTGCGCCTCATTGATCCGATCAACTTCATAATATGGTCTACCTCTGCCTTCTAATGGGACAGGTCATCTTAATAGCCCTGAGAACTCAACAAGACTCTCCTACCTGGCAGCACAGACTGTTGCCCACCTGGTTACTGGACAGCCACAGACAAACTTTTATCATCTCTCTTCTCAGCAACACAAACCAGCAGCAGCTTGACTTAAACTGCCAACAGGGTTCTAAAGCTCTCAATAGACCATTCAGAGCATCCTAGGACACAAATCAGATGACTTACCAGCCCTTCTCCTCTTCAGCGTAACATAGGGCAACAGGTCATGGCGCGTGATAATTCTCAGCAGCTGCAGCACCTGGCGGAAGTTGGTCTCATCACAGCGGCCCTGCCTTTCTAATGCCAGCAGGAAGTCCCTGCCACTCCGGATCATCCCCCTCTCGTAGTCATCAATCACATCCACAAAGAGAAAGGACAACACACGTACGTCCCGGTGGGTCAGGTGAGTGCCCACAATGTCAAACATCCGGTGCAAGCTATAGAGTCCATGCTCCCTGTCCCCAGTCTCCTCTGGCCAGGCTTGCGCTCGACTCCGTTTCAAGGTGTCCATCCTGCACGACTGCCAATCCTGCCACGTGCCACCCAATTCCAAAGGATTGGGGGGCTGTTCCCAGCACTGCAACCCTGGAAGATAAAGAGGGCCAACAGGCTTTAATTAAGAATTTTGCTGGTCTGTTCCCTGATTACTCTTAGCAAGATACTTAAATAAAAATCCTTGTCTGAATTCCCCGATCAGGAGCAGTTTGTAATCAGATCCTCCTTACGCAGTCATAATGTTCATACTAATTCCTTCCCCCCCCCATATATAGTGCTTTTCACCTACGAGTCCCTACAGTGGTCAGTCAGGATTATATTTCCCCCCCAATCTGGAAAGTGGGGTTACTTAGGCTCAGAGTGTATTCAAGGGCCAAACAATAAGTCCGTGTCAGAGCTGGAAATAGAAACCAGGAGTCCTGATCACCAGCCCTGCACCTGATCTCTCCTGCTAACTCCTCCTACTATAAAGTTGCTGGAAATAACACCTTCTTATTGTTCACTACAGACTAGTCCACTGGCCCTCAGGGGACACTGCAAAGCACAGTGTTTAACTGATTTTTTACTGGTATTGATGAAGGGGGGGAGCTTTCCATGAGGTATCTAGCCAGGTACTGACACTGCTCCCATGGTATCTGAATGACAGCATGAAAATATCTATAGACCAGTATGAAGCGCTATCTCACTTTTCATCTAAGGATCTCAAAGTACTTTAAACATTAATTAAACTTCACAGTTTCCCTTCTGAGGAAGGTGCAGTCTCTTTTACAGAGGAATACTCTGGCACACAGAGGGATTAAGTGATTTGCCCAAGGCCATCCAGTGGTTAAGTGGCAAAGCTAGGAAGAGCCCCCAGGAGCCCTGACGCCCAGTTCCCTACTCTAAACACTAGCACAAGCATTTCATGTATAGATCTTAAGATGGCTTAAACTTTTCCTCCTCCCACTCACACCATGGTGTTCAAGTCTCACCCTGCTTGGTAATGTGTCATCCTGCCACCTGCATAACAGCTTTAATTAAAAAAGTGAGACTTGGTGCAAAATGTATGGTGAAGTCTCTACCCAACCCCTTAAGGGGTGGAACACAACTATATATCGGTCTTTGCCATCTGTCATCAGGCCGTCCCACCTGGACCCTCCTGTGACAGGCTGTAGCAGGACTGGCACACCTGCCTCACCTTCTCCTCCTTCGGAGCCCCCAGAGACAATCCAAAGAGCCTCTCTTACTGCACAAGGACTATTGGCACTATTACAAGAGAAACTTCCCTCCCACCCACGATGCACGTAAGTCCCAACATCACAGTCCAGCTTCAGCATCCTTCGGCATACCACCATGCCCTGGTGCTCTGTCAGCTTTCTCCTGTCTTGTATCATAATAGCCATCCTAACAGCCACCCTTCCAGCTGCACAGCAGCCCCATTCTTCCCACTAGGAGCCCCCACCGTCTTGTTGCTGGGAAGCCTTCTCACCAGAGGAGCATCCCTCACTCCCCCTGGCCTCTCATGGTTCCTCTGGGTCCAGCTCTCCAGCCCTGGAGGTATCAGCAAGTAAGCCCCTCCACTGCTACCCTGTCTTCAGCCCCCTTCCTCCTCCCTGCTCTCCAGCTTAGAGCCAGCAGGCAACTCTCTATGGTGCTCCCGGAGCTCTGGCTCTCTGGCCCCCCTTCCTCCTCCCTGCTCTCCAGCTTAGGGCCAGCAGGCAACTCTCTATGGTGCTCCCGGAGCTCTGGCTTGGGGACACCAGAAAGCAAACCCCTGTTGCTGCTCTCCCAGCCTTCCCACAGGGACTACCTCCTGCTTCCTCCCAGGACTCCTCCAGTCCCCTGGTCTCTGGCAGCTCTCATCTACCCTTCTGACTGAACCAGATTGCTCTGACTCCCTGGGACTCCCCTTCCTAATACTGAATAGCCTCCAGGTGCTGCCCAGCCATCTTAATTGGCCAAATGGGAGCACCTGTTCTGGCCCAGAGATGCCGGACCTACTTAATTTATAGGACCAGCCTTCCTGTGACACCATCTTTAACTCTTTTGATCCCAAATACCTTCTGGCAAGCATACATACAAGTTACAATGCCTGAAATGGTTAGTGCAAAACACAGGAAGGAATCCAAGCAAGTAATCAAATGAACAGTTAGCTTTGTCCAATCCAGCAATGACACTGGCATCTAATAATATGCTTTGGCTCGGTAGCTTGACGCACGAGTCTGCTTGACGACCCCATCCAAGGTCTGTGAGCAGGGTTTTTACGGCAAAGGCAGTAAATATACAAAATCATTAAGAGCAGCCACTGGTATCACAATGAAACAGCAAGCCCAGTACATCAAGGCAAGAACCAGTTCAAGTACCAAGCAGGCCCAAGCTTGTTTCACTTTTAAAAATCAGATGTGAAGAGGCCAAGTCATACTGGCTTTTGCGACCTCTCCTTACTCCAGTGAATTTCTGGACTAGCCTATGCTGCCGGTCTACCATTCAGTTATTCACACTCACCTACAACAGGACTGCCCCAAAAGGCTGGAACCTATTGGCCTAGCAGACAAAACCCTGCCATGCCAGATACCTACATCTCATGCCTAGACCTTGATGGGGACCATCAGCCCATGAAGTGCAGGTTTGCATCTTAGTAGTGCTCATGCCCAAGACTGATTGAAAGTGGCGTTGACTTGTTCCAACCAGGGAGTTGTATCAAGCCCCCAGTAAAGGGGTAGGTGGGGAGAGAAGAGGGAATTCAGGCTACCTGGACACTAACATGGCTAAGGAAAGTCACTCATGGTAGATTTCAGCATTAAGAGATCTTGTGAAGACAGGCCCAATCAATGGTTATGTACATTAATGGGACTGAATTTAATCATATTTTAAACAGGTTCTCTTGCTGATATTAAAACTCCACCTTATATTATTAAAACTGATCTTTTAAAAATCTAATTTTCTGGTCTCTCTTTCCACAGGGTTACGTCAAGATGAGAGAAATGTAAAATATATGCCCCATTTAGTCTGCTATGCTTTTGTTTATAATCAGCTTCACCTTCAGGATCTCTTTAAAAGGGAACGTCAGTTAAAAAAATTCAACAGGTTTTTTTTAAATTTGTTTTTAAAAACAAAATTTAAGTTTTAGGACAAATTTGAGTTGAAAAGTTCTCATGGGCCAAGACAGCCATAGCTGTGAATTTCTGAACTCGTGCTTTAAAGAATAAACTTAATATGCCCTTTATATAGCTTTTACACTGAATATGAAGTTTGCATATCATCAGCAGAGATATTTATAGTCAAAGGAGGCTGATCAGAGTAGGCAGAGAAAGCTTTGCATGTCCTATTCTGGGTCACACACAGTGCAATCTCTGCCCCCTGCCGCACCACAGCTCTCTGAGGCACCTATAGGATTAGTTTTGCCTACCCCTTTCAGAGATCATTGTCCTCCATAGTTGGTAAGCTACATGAAAAAAAATTGCATATGTCTGAACTGTTTCAACAGATTGCACTAGATTGGAAGCAGGCACTGAGTAACACAAAGCACACTGTCAGAACACAATGCAGAAGAAACTAACGGGAACATTTTAAAGACATTTAAAAACTGTATCTAAGTTCTGGTTTTCAGAGTTCATTAATTTAGTTTTTGGGGGTTTATTTATTTATAACCAATTTTGGAGTTCTATGTAGCAGTCCAAAAATCAGTGGGTTTCAGAGATCTCTCTTTGTATATATACACACATAGTACTGCTTCAAACAGCACTATGTTATGAGAGCACACCAGCAGGGTCTAGACAGACCAATTCATGTGCAACACCTTAGTGCACTTCAGAAATTACACCCCCATAGTCCACATTACTGCTTGGTGTAGATAAGCCCTTAGATACGAGCCAAGGAGCAGGAATATTACACATGTAAACAAACTGCCCCAGGAAAGAGGTGAAGTCAACATGAATTGAGTAACCATTACTGGTGCTTATTGGATAATACTTTTATGTATTTGGTGGGGGTGTTTTATTGGATAAATCTAAAATCATACGCTCTACTTATATACTTTGAAATGTAGCTACTCCTGAAGGAGCAGTGCTTTTACAAGGTACACACTGGACTTAGATACAGTAACTGTTCAAAGTAAATACCAAACAAATGGAAAAAGTTGTTTCAAAATCTTAACCAAGGGAGTGTATATATGTTGCCAATTAAAATCTTAAAAACCTCCTCCCTAACCCCTCTCCTTCTGCTTCCACTTCCTGCTCCAGTCTCTCAGGGCCCACCTGAGCAAGAAAATGACCATGCTGAAGCACAGTTGCTTAACTGTTGGGGACCAATGGCTTTATATGCTTTAATTGTCAACAATTTGTACCACAGAGGAGCCCCTCTGACTTTTCATGCTATCTAGGAATTACTCTTTTCCAGAGCTGCTATGGAATCCTCACGCTCCAATTAAATGTGTTCATGTGCGCGTCAAATAAAGTTATGTAAGTTAACTCATTTCTACACTTCAACTTTAAGGTCTTCCATTTCTCCCATCACAGTCAATGACACCCCTACCAACAGAAACCCCTATGGAGAGGTCCTCAGTGCACAGTTAACTCCAGTGATCAGCACCCATGCCTTGCCTGGATGTGTCTACATCCTCACTGGTGCTGAACTCACCCATGTGCGTGTCGCTGGAACTTCTAGGGCGCATATCCTATGGTTCTTTGCGCTGCAACAAGCTGAGCCGCTCTGATTCTTTTCCAGTGAATTGTGGGAGAACTTGTCTGTCCTCCTAGGCACACAGGAAGAAACTGTGGGAAAGCCTTGGAGGACTGTCAGCATTCAAGTGATTTAGCCCGTGTCCTCACTGCAAAGTGTGCAGGTTACCAGCTCAAATGAAAGCAGCACACAATTCTAGTCTAGAGATGTATCTAAGGGTGCGATTGAATGTAAAAGCAAGCAGTAAAAACACGTGAAATTGACAAGGCTACCTGTCTTCCGGTGGGGAGTGAGTGGGAGGGGGGAGAAGCCAGGGCAGCTGGATCCCCCTCCCCAGGCAGTTCCCCCAGGGAACAGGAAAGCCTCGGGCTGCTTCCCCCAGCTCCCAGCAGGGAATGGGAAGAGGAGAAGCCCAGAGCTGGCTCGCAGGAGGAAATGGGGGTGGCAGCCCACCAAGAGCCTGTGGAGCAAGTGAGGATGCACTCCACTGATCCAAGAAAGGTAGCACAGACATCAACCACCAGAGGCTATAAATTGACCTACGTTAGGTTGACTTATTTTTCTAGTGTAGACAAGGCCTAAGGCTATGTCTACACTAGCACTTTTGTCAGTAGAACGTTTGTGGGTCGGGGTGTGAAAAAAAACCACCCTTGACCGACAGAAGTTTTACAGAGAGAAGCACTGGAGTGAACCCCCCCTACCCTCACACACACAAAAAAGGGGAAGAAAATGGACAGACCAAGAAGTTAACAATCATGGCAGGGTACAAAAGGGGATATGGGAAGAGGTCTCATCTGCCAACTGTCAGAAGGGGGGGCTCCCACAAAATGAGGCTAGACACTACTGAGGTACATTATTTTGAGAGGCAAAATGGCCTGATGCAGTAAGCGTGGATGGAGAGGCAGGAATCTGAGTTCTATTCCTGGCTCCGTCAATGACTCATTGTCTGGCCTGGGGCAAGTGACTGAGGATGACAATACTGACCTACTTCATGGGCTGGTGTGAGGATTAATGAATGTTTGTGCAGTGCTTTGAAGATGTAAGAGCTATAAGTGCTAAGGTCATTCAGTTCCTGCTCTGACTCGCTGTGTGTTGTTGATGCAGGATGCTAAAGTACAGTCATGTTCCACCCCAGAAGAGAGTGCATTTCCGCTGTAGCAAAGCAATATCTACATACTACTTCTTTGCTCACAGGACACCATGAAGTTTAACTGGTTAAGTCAAAGTGCTTTGAGATCCTTGGGTAGAAGGTGCTACTACAGTGTGAAATATTAAGACTGTAATGGATAGTGACTTTTAAAAATTTCTGTAACAAAAGTGGCCAAAAGTGCTTTTCAAAATGAGCAATCAATATTAAATTTAGAGGCCAACAATATATTCCACCCTTTCGGCCTGGACTACATAGGTTTTGTACTGGTATAACAATTTCAGTTAGGGGTCTGATTACTTTTAATCAAAACAGTTATAGCACTATAACCCCTAATTTGGACAGTTATATCAGCATAAAGGTACTTTACTCCCGTATCGCTTATTCTGCTTTCCATGTGTGACCGATTCTTCCAGGAATAATGCTCTGGAACCACTCCAGATGCAGCCAGTCAGGACTCTAGTGCTTCGGAGTCTTCTCCCTCAGGTCTCCACACACCAGTGCAGCTGCCTCCTGACTCTGGTCTTGGAGGGTTCAGCACCCCTGCTCCGCCCAAACTCCCCTTGTGGGTCACCCTGGATGGGACCCTGGGAGTTCTTCCACACCCCAAAGGGGCCATGCACTCCACCTTGCAGTCAGAAGTGATTCACAGCCAGTGTGGAAGTCAGAAGGGTTTATTAGTTCTCAGGATTACAGCTTAGAAAGACTCTGTTAGCAACCTGATTAGAAGTTACAGCAGCAACCAACTGAGGAGCCCCAGAGCCCCATCCTTGGGCTCTGCTCCCATACAAACCTCCACAGGGAGACTGGCCTCTTTCAGCCAGCCACCACGCAGCCCCAGCCCCTTGCCCCACTCCAGTCCTTTGTCTCCTTCCCAGGCAAGGTGGCCACTCCTCCTGATCTCCACCTGCCACAACCTGTTGAGGAAGGGCAGGAGGGTCCTGGCTGGCCTGCACACATGTGACTGTGACATGTGGATTCCCTGCAGCTTGAGGTCTTCAAATCTCATTTTTGAGGATTTCAATAACTCAGTCATGGGTTCGGGGTTGTTATAAATGTGTATGGGTAGGGTTTTGTGGCCTGCCTTGTGCGGGAGGTCAGACTAGATGATCATATTGGTCCCTTCTGACCTATGAGTCTATGAGTCTATGAGTCTATGAGACTGGGGAAGGCCCATCCATCTTCTAGTGGCCTCTGCAATGATCACACACATGGGCCCCATCATCATAATACCTGAGTAATGTGGAGGAAACTGAGGCACACCCACAGCACTCAGAAACCCCCCCTAGAATATCTCCAATTTGTCACATCATACAGTGATTGCTATTCTGGTAAAAGCATCTTTATACCAATATAACTGCATCTGCTGTAAAGGATTGTACTGCTTTAAATGGAGGCAGTTTAAGAACCACATTATTTACGTATATACCCTTTCCACATGTTAGATGGAGTATAAAGATTTCCTTCTGCTGCATTCCGGAAAGCCAACCCCTTGCTTGTTTTGTGACAACTTCCCTTCGTGACCAAATGTCTTAACTATAGTAGTTTCCTCCCTGCTATCTGTGGCTAGTGCAGAAGGCAAAAGTGCCCAGCTTGGAGAAGCTGGCATCATATTGCCCCCATCCCACACTTGTTACCTTGGCTGTCTATGAAGTGATAGCAAGCAGCAGGGATTCTACTCTGAACTCAGCCACACACACTCGCTTCATGACTTTGGGCATGGCACCTAGGATCTGATCCCAAACCAACTGAAACTGATGGAGGTTCATCACTGATTCAGTGGGTGCAGACTCTTAATCTGTGATTCAGTTTCCCCCATGTATAAAAAGGGGAGAATGATGCTCGCCTTCCTCATAGTTGTGAGTCTTAGTGTTTGCGGTACGCTTTGAGAGCTCTACAGACATGACACCAATGTAGTGCCAAGTAATCATTCAGCTGAATCCATCAGCTAGACTGTGCCTGGAAGCTTACACAGTAACGCTTTCTTCCTCCTGCCCACACTCTACCCATAGCAACAGCATTGAAAGACTTGAACAGCATGAAAGACTAGAGTTGCAACACTATAATCATTTTAAACATGGAGACAGCCCATGCAACCAAAGTTCTATCCTGAAGCATCTGTCGTACATAATTTGCAGTCCTCAGCCCCTCATACACTCAGGTCAGTTAAAGGGACACAATCAAGAAGATAAGTTATTTTCTATGTTTTACAAACATATTTTCAAAAAACCCCTCAAAGTCTAGTTTGCTTTTCCCCATGTATGCTGTTTGTTTATTATGGGCAGTTCAGTTTCACTTTGTTTCTATTCAAGTTTCACTTCCTGGTTCTCAGCACTAGGCCTGAGCTGAAGCTGGGAATCCAACACTGCAGGGCAAGGTTTGAATGCCAAATATGTATATATACGTATGCATACACACAATTCATTTAAATAAGTATTTTTGTTTTCATGCGGTCATTTCTATGGCCATTAGGATTTATAAAACCTACACTTGAGGTATAAACATTAACAACCCTACTCTAGAATTCTAAGGTATACATACATATAGTACCAAACACCTGGGAAACGAAGTGCAAAGTTTAAAAAAATAAGCATAAGACAATTCTATGCTGTACACTCTGGACATAAACAAGAGAAGTCAGCACAAAAATTCCAGTCTTTAGAAGTTCCAGCAGGCAGCTTTGGTCGCTGCAGTACCCCAGAATGACATTTAAGTCTGTTGTATTCAGTCTGCTTTAATCAGGGGCTTCTATTATGTACAGGACAGAAGACATTCCACTTCCCATCCAGCCTTGCTCTCCTCCAATTTCAAAGCCACCCAACCAAGAGAACCCAACCAGTTTTGCTGCACAGTAGCATAAAAAAAGACTATAAGCCTTTGATCTTTTACAGCTGCTCTGTGACTGAGGGTGTGGATGCATGGATGGGGAAGAGAATCTCTCATTGACATGGAAAAAAGACTAAAATCCTTGTCTACACACATAACAGTTCTTAAACTGAGTTTGCAACAAGCAACTGGCATGACTGGCTCTAAAAAAATGGTTCCAGCTTCTCAGCTGGTGTAAATTGGAATAGCTTCCTGCCAGTATAAACCAAGTGATGATCTGCCCAATTCTCTGTGTCCACACCCGTACATGGTTAACGGGACACTGTCAACTGGAGTGAAAGGCAGCCAGTTTCAAAAATTTAATTACAAAGTAGTTACGTGTCATAAATCGGTCCCAACTCCTCTAGCCAATTTCAGAGATTTTTTTAAACATGTTTTTTCTCTCCTGCTGTTTCATGGAAGACTCACACAAACAGAGGAAGCTGACTATAAAAACTGCTGTCAAATACATGAAGCAAAATGGCAAAAACAGAAATTTCCTCTTCTCTTTTGCTCAGTGAACTTAGGTGTTACTTGTAACAAAAGTAGGTAAAAATTCCATAGAGAAGTGTGATTTGAAGCTGGTGGTATCCCTTTAATATGCTGTTGGCATGCTTGATTGTTTTCCTGTAAACAGTTCATAGCACTTATTTTGCAGCGTACACAAGACCACTGGCACTAAGCCTGTATGACTGGTTTGACTGTTCCCCCTTCCTCCCAGCTTTTCATGCAATAGGAGCACATTGTCCACCAGCTGCTAGCACTGTGTGCACACATATCCTCTAGGCACTCTATCCCTGTGAAGCACTGCCCAGGTTCTCCCAGAATGCACTGACACAAAAACACAAATGTGTGTACTTGCAAGCATCTATCCAAGCCACACAGCTATACTGTGAAGAAAGCAGATGTATAGGTACAGCTCAACTGTGTTTGTTGTAACAGAGTGAGACAAGCCTGTCATGGCAAGGCTATAAAAAGACACCATTGTACTTGCACACCGGGTGTAAGGTACCTGACCACTCTAGCATCATAGCCTGGCTAGCTATAACCGAGTTTAATAGCTAAACATTTATCCCTCCACAACCCCACAGGCGCACATGTGGAAGCTTTGCTGTTGTTTGTTTTGTTTCATACTACTCAGAAAGATACAGGTATAATAAGTTTAATTTAAACAGGATAAAAAAAAACTTCCTAAATGTTCTACAATAAATCAGCTCAAATCTTATTATGATACAAGGCTATTAAACCCACATTCCTGGGGTGTCTTCGTCTCAAATACTCGCTTTTTAAATTAACAAGACTATTGCCAAAAATTTATTCCATAGAGTAACAGATTTATAGTATCCTTTATGAATAAAATTGCACACATACAATATATTAAAAGTTATACCTTAGGCTGAAATTTTGCATAAAACTCAGAAAATGCAAGGTTAATGTTCCAAAAGCAATCTTAAGTCTACCTCCCTGCATAGTAAACTGCATTTTTAAAGTCTTGTTTTCATAATCCACTGTTTTAAAAGTTTAAATAGTTTCATCTCCTTCAACAGTCCTGAGTCACCCCTGAACATTCGTTTGGTTTTACAATCACACTTTACTAAATTTTTTTGTTTTAAATCCCATTGCTCTCTCCATCTGTCACAAAATGAAAGATTCAGAAGCCCACTACACAGGGAAACTACTCCCCTGCATAAGGTTAAGCATGTGGTAAAGTCTTTGCAGGATCAGGACCTTAAACCGTAATCCTGCAAAACTAAAAGTATGTGACTAGTCTTGTTGAAGTCACATGCCCAACCAGTTACTCACATACTTTAGTTTTTGCAAAATTGTTTTTGTCTTTACATATTACTTGTAACAAGAGTACATTAAAAAAGCCAAACCTCTGTTTGAAAACTTGATTAAGTTGACAGTGTCTGTTTAAAAAAGATACAATTAGCCTGCCTTTCCCTTTTAAATTCGATTAACTATATGATGAGTGCAAAATTCTGGAGGGACAAAAGCAATCATTTTCTTACAATACTAAAAATGCCTTTTCCTTAAGGATTCTCTTTTCTTTCAAGTTCCCAGACCATCACAACTACCATAAGTTCCCTAATTCTTTATTCAAAGGGACCAATATTATATTTATGTCTGTATCTAAGTTCCATAAAATGTGACCATCTGAGATAAATACACACAGCCTAGAAGCATCTGTTACAAAACTCATAAAAGCAAATAAACCTGTCCTATGACAAACAAGAACATGTCGGGAACCTCAGGATCACAGACATTTGTTGCACTGATATACCTAAGTTGCCGGAAAAAAATGAACAGCTTCTATTTTATATCTCAGACTGCCACCATCTCTGAACTGAACAATCCGAGACAGGACAGTTGAAAAATATTTATCCTCACTGTAGAGTAAAAGCTCCAGCATAAAGCATCCTCCTTGATTCCATATTACAAATCAGCATGTCTTTCCAGTGCCCCACTTGAAAGCTAATTTATGGCATGAGAGTGACACCCCTTATTTGTCTGGGTTTGTGAGCTGTTGACCAGTGACCCCATTTTAATGTCTCTGGCCTCTTCCCATCTAGAATGACTGAGAACCAGTACAAATAAACACACAGTACAGTTAGCATTCCTGATCTTTCTAAAGCAAAACTCAGAGGGGGTGAGGACAACTTCAGGCATTCTATATAGATCATAAAGCAGCAAAATAAGGCATAACTGTTTTGTTTTTTTTTAAATTACACTAGAGCCTTGGAATGTGTCTATATGCAACATAGTTAGTCTTGGAAAAATTCTATTTTTTTATTTTTGTAATTGACAATTAAGTCTGATTTTCACTTGTAAGACTTTTTTTCACTTTTAATTATTTCAGTTCTTGCAGTTGCAGCAAATTAAAGGGGTGGCTGGGTTAAGGGCAGCATGGACTAACTGCCCAGGGCTGCAAGGAGCTCTCAGCGAGGCCTGAGACAGACATCCAGGCACAAGGTGCAGGAGGAGACTCTGTGGTCCTAGCCCAGTGGAGCAGAGACTACAGGCCAGGGCCATGAAAAGAAGGATGACCCTTCAGCCACCAGAGGGGTCACTCCACTGCTGAATAGGTCTCATCCTCCCAGTCATGAGTGAGCAAGCAGAGCCATGACAGGAGCCTGCAGAAGGCTCCCTGCACAGCCACCGGGCCAGTGACACAGGATCCCCACAGGTCCTGTGTGTTCTGGAGGCCATGCTCGCCAGCTGTTACTGATGGATTTTTTTTTTTGGTCGATTTCTGTGTCAGGTGAAATTGACATTTACCAACCATTATTTAAATTGAATGCTGCCAAGCTTAAACATATTTAACACATGGCTCCCAACTGCATGTGGCATAGTACTGCAACCCTGCACATAAGCCAAACAACAACATGATTGTCAGGACTACTATCAGGTTCTTGGGTGCTGCTTCTGCTGTGTAGACTGGAATACTTAATTGCGTTTGTAACAAAGTTAGCAAGTCTTCCTAATTCCAGGGCTTTGGAGCAGTTGATAACCCAATGTGGGCTATACCATATGAACGACACAATTCTCTACCCATGGCATCAGCTGATGGAGGAGAACTGCCTGATTTTTGTCAGAATGCAAACAAATGTAACTGTGAAGCAGGTAGGCATGGACAGGCAAAAACAACTGACACAAAAATTCAGTAAAGTACCAGACATGTATACAGATAATGAGAAGTCACATTAGATAGGATTATTTTTAAACACCAGAGGTATAAACACTCTTGGTTCAGGGCATAAGCCAATCACTAGTGGATGGCTTGAAGAAATGTGTATTTTTCCATAATTGTCTACTATGGAGTTTCTTGCACCTTCCTCTGCAGCAACTGATATTGTTTACTGCCAAAGGCAAGATCCTGGACTGCAGGAACCAGTGATCTGATCCAGTATGGCAATTTCTGTATATGGGGAGAAATGCCACTGAGTGGTTGCAATTAACTGGATTGAGCCCAGTCCACACTAGAAAAAAGTGTAACAATTTTTAGTATGTGTGTTACACAGCTAACAGCTGAAACTGTATTTATGTGGTTCTAAGCTGTATTGCAGACAGGAGATGGGCACTGGACATCAGCTAGTCCTGCTCAGGGGCTAGTTATTAAAAAGGCTGTTGCATTTGTGCTATACACCTGCCAAACATAGTTACGAGTTTTCTAGTACAGCTGGACTCTGTTTACCTTGTCATATGAGTATGTCAGTAACTAGTTACAATCAACATGGTTCCATCTGTAGTGTAGACAGGGGTTAAAGCTCTTAAAGGAGGAACTGTGGTAGCCAAAGTTTATAAACATGATTTACACTGTTAGACAAACTGATTAACCCTGTTAGGGTAAATCATGTTTGAAAGTAGTCCTGTCAAGTTTTTATTTCAGTACAAAGATGGCTTTCAATATGACAAGCCCATTCCATGGCTGACTCCAATGCCAAATGGCTAAGGATATTGTCTATGCTTAAACTACAGCCATGGTTTTGTATCTTGGTCATGACACCCTTATCTAACCAAGTTACAACAAAAATGGTTGTGGTCACACAACAGGTTTTTTTTCCCCCCACAGCACAACTACATATCCATCCTGTATGATGGCCACCCCATCACGCTGCGTATCAGTGTTTGTATCAGTGCATCCCGGGAAAACGAAGCAGTTCTCTTTTCAGGTATTAATACCACTAATCAGCATGGCATCCAAGTGCTCTCCCATACTACCTTAGTGAGGGATAGAGTACCAGTAGGACACACAATCAGAGCAGCAAGAGGTACAGAAATGCATTCTGAGATACCCCATTGCACAGAAAAAGACCAACCAACTCAGCTGCACGGGCATAGTGAGGGAATCCATTTACAAAGCAAATTAAGTTGGTCAGAACAGTTAGAGAAAAACAGCCATGTAATAGCCCAGGCTGCTGGCAAGGGTGTAACAACTACCAGAGTTATGAACTGTAATATTAACCACGCTGGGCATGGACACAAGCTATGTCTACAGCCAAAGAGATGATTATATCTTTTAACTGAGTTAGAAATAGTGTAGGCAGGACCTAAGGATCCGCAGACAACAGAACAGACCAAATACACTAGTCTAAATGAGTGGGATCCAAAGCTGAATCTAGCAAAACGTCAGGCTCAAATCAGGTTTGGACCCAAAGTTTAAGATTAGATAAAAGTTCAATTAAGAATCCAAAGTTTCTTATGAAAAATAAATGTTCTGAACAGCACTTTGGCTGGGACTCTTTATACACTACTGAGCTCTCATCCAGCACTTTCCCAACCCACTGATCTCAAAGGAGGTCAGTATTATCGTCTCCATTTTACAGAGTGGGAACCTAAGACACACAAGGTGAAGCAGCTTGCCTAAAGGCACACAGCATGCATCAGAGCCAGGAATTGGACCCATGTTTCCCTATTCCAAGCCCAGTGCCCGATAACCTGGACCACACTGCAACAACTTATCTAAAGTATAGCCAACCTTAGCCAAAAACCTGTTTATATAAGCAAAGAGGCCAGAAATGTCTGATACTTTGGGTCAGTTTTCATCCACCCTTCCTTCCCATTCATCACAAGGACAGAATTGCCTGCTACGTATTTGTCTAGAGAAGTGTTTCCCAAACTTTTGGAAGCTAAACCACATCAAGAAAACGACACTCATCATAGAATCCTGCCATGTGTTGTTAAAGGTCTACCCACCATAAAGTATAAATCTTTCACACATACATACACACAGCTTCACACAATCCAGGGAGGCACTTTAGGAAATGCTTGTTTAGAGCACTACCCAGTCTTATTTTAAATGTTTCAAGTTATAGAATTTCTAGCATTCTTCTTTATTCTATGATTCTAGAAGGTTGGCAAGATAAGCCAGGGGCAACTGGACTCTGTCCTAGCAATCTAGTATGTCTTGGCTTGAGAAGCACACTCACCCCCCTCCCTCAAATTACATGTTCTGTTTTAACTGAAGGGTTTAATGCTTACCCAGTGTGAGCAGCTTTTACACATCAGCTGGGCAGTTGGAGGCTAAGTCAGTCACACAACAGAAGCTAGCACAATATAACCACTTATGTTATAATAGTACCTCCCATGAAGATAAACAGAAGTGGGTAAATCACTGGCATATTATAAAATGATATATAAATACAGACAACATAAAGACCAACCTTAATTTGAAGTTCTTCTTGTCTTGTTTATATCCGCTTTAGTGCAGCAATTCGAACACAGGGGCCGAACAGGAATTTTTAAAGAGTCTTCTATTCCTCCCTTTTACTTTACTTTTTACATAAACAAAAAACCCAACAGAACAGCTTTAAACTCTTTGTGAATGGTTTTATATATGGCTCTTGTATCAGGGAAACCTAACTTCTAAAGTTAGATTATCACAGTGTGATATTAAAGCAGGTAGACTTGCCTGAAGAATTTTCCTAATAACTCTGATGCCAAAATCTCTCCATCTCACCCTACAAAATTCACTGTGAAAAGGAAGGGGGGAGAGGAAGATCCAAAAATCTGCACCCTCTAGGTCATTTCTTTTAAAACTATTTTTCTAAAGCTTTGACTTTACTCTGTTTCCTTATTACCAGGAAACACTTTTGCAACTATAGAATTGATGACTTTTTTTAAAAGGAGGTCTGTCTACTTTCCTCTGCTCCCAATTTACTTCGTTCTAATGTTATTAGAACTAACTAAATTTCTGGGAAATTTAAGTTAGAGACTCGACCCCAATAACCAAGAAAAAGTCATTAGAATTTGAGAAACATTTTAAAATTCAACCTGTACTTTCTTCTTTATTTTTAATTGATTGTTACTTTTAGTGCTTGTCTCCCCACCCCCCCAAACACTCTTCCTGTACTTTATCCTGAAGAACAAATCCCACTCCAAAAGCAGGGGATTTATAAATTGGGTGTTAAATTTTAAGAAAGCTGGCTTGCTGCACAGCTGTTCAATTTTAAGACTCTTCCCCACCTTGCACAGCTGTATCTTCCTACATTCTTTTTAAATATTAAAAGATTAAAACTCTGGCTCCCCCAGAAATTAAGAATAAGATCTCAAAATATAACTAAACTAAGCCACCAAAGCAGGGTTATCTGAAGATGCTTAATATGTCACCACTCAGCTTGTGCCTGCGATTGCCTCTTTACTCCCTTTTTATTAATATCTGTTATAACAACTTAGCAGCTCCCACATTCAATAGTCAGCCCCAGCCCTGCTTGCCTCTCCTTTCCTAGGCCAGGGAAATTTGGTTTCCTACGATGCTGAGAAAAGGCCTATTTCTAAAGTGTCTTGTTTTTAAATTCCCTGCCACTCTCTCCCAGAGACGCTCCCCTCCTTTCCTACACATCAACCTACATGTTTCAGAGCGCCTCCCCGGAAATAAAGCCAGAAAATTGGGTTGAGGAGACGCTGGAAAATGTGTATGGTTTTAACTTACTGATTCCCCCCCTCCCAAAAGCCACCCTGAGACTCACCACCTGCCTGTCACACCTTTTCTCTACCCCCTATTGCCCCCTTCCCATCCCCCCCCAAATAACCCCCCCAGGGAAGCTAGAAATGAATGGCTCGCTCCTCCCCAGCAATGATCCACCCAGGGACCCTCCTACCAGGCTGCTCTCTACCCTCTCTTCCCCAGCACCCCAGGAGAGGCGGCTCAGGGGACGCAGGGCCGGGGGGGGCTGTGAAAAGTGCTCCCCTCCCCCCCAGGATCAGCTACAGGCTGCCCCTCCCCCCAGAGAACAGGACACCCAGGGACCGGGGGGGGGGCCGCAGGAGCTGGGGGAAGTTTAGACCTTTGCAGGGGCTGGTTCCCCCCCCCCCGCTCCTCTCTCCCCGCCCCCAGGGGCTGCTGCTGCCGGGCTGGGGGGAGGGGGGGGGCTGCCCGGGGCTCCCTAGGCCTCTCTCACTCTCTCCTCAGGATCTGGGCGGCCATATTGGATCCGTCAGCTTCTCTCCCGTCTGAGGGAGGCGGCGGCGGCGGTTCGAGCAGGAGCAACATCCGGGAAACCGGCCCCTCCTCCCGCGTGGGAAGGTGGGCGGAGGAGAAAGCGCTGCCGACATCCGGGGTACCGCCGCCTAGCTTCACGGCCATAGGAAGGAATGGGGCCAGGGCCCCCATCTTTGAGTAGGGCAGCCTGGCAGTTCCATCCGGGGTATTCCTGGGTGGCTTCAAGACCATTGGGAAGAATGGAGAGGGGGCCGCCATATTGGTAGGGGACAGAAGGGCAGGCACAGCCGGGATCGGACTTCACAGCTACGGAAGAGAACGGGAGAGTGCTGCCATCTTCGTTAAGGGCAAACTGGCACGCAAAGTAGAGTCGGCTGTGGAAGCTCTACGTGAGACCCAAGCTCCCAGCTGATGAGCGTTTCTTTGTATTTAAATACAACCTGCCTCCTGCCACACACCAGTACAAACCTGGACATGGGAAACCACGCAAAAAATATGCCAGTGGCTATTTCGCTGCATTGGTTCGCCCGATGCAGGTTTTTCTCTCTTGCTATTTAAATGCACATATTACCCTTAAGAAGATTGTTATTTATTGCTGTTTATAAAGGGAGCTAAGGGGTGATTTGAGAGTCAGGAGACCTGAGTGCTATTCTCTCTTAGCCATTGATCTCGGTAATGTCCCGTCCCGTCTGCACCTCAGTTTCCCCATCTGTAATATGGGGATAATTACTATTGTTGTTTATTTCCATTGTGCGAGTGCTTGGAGACCCCAATTGGGGATCAGGGTCCCCATGCTCATAGTCACACAGATACAGACAAGATGGTGTCTGACTTAAAGACCTCACAATAATTCCCTGATGATCCTGCAAAGCATAAGCTTAACTTACCTGTATAACTTAACTAAGCTACATAAGCACTGGATATTATTGTCATTGGGTACTACGAGCAGTCCTTCTGTTCAAGTAAACCTAAACCATCCCTAACAGATTGGACAAACTCTTTTCAGAGTTGGTTTAGATTAACTAGGTCCTGCCTCAATGAAGGGAGGGGAACTTGAGGACCTTTCCAGCCCTACATTTCTGTAATTGCATGATCTACAGTTAAGCACATGGGTAAGTGTTTGTAGAATCAGGACCCAGGCATATAATAAATATTTAAATTAATTTTCTTTTGAAAGCACTTTATCTACAGTAGAGAAGTGTTTAAAAAAAGCTAAATATTATGCATATCTTAACATAGCTGTGCTCAAACATCAGTTGCTTATTATGATCCTTTGGTCATTGAATTTGCAACAAAGACCCAGCACTGTACATGTGATTCCATCTGGGTCTAAGTCTGTACTAGTCAGTTCTAGCAGGATCAGGGCCTTACGGTCTGAATTGTCATTCATGCAATGTGAGAATGTGCCATCTCCTCAGAAATAAGAAAGAGAAAAGCAAAGGAAACATAACCAGGGTTAATACATACCAAATGGAAAGGAAGAAGCAACCACAGCCAACAACCTAGCAGCAAATCACCATTTTAGGGCTGCTGGTGCTTGGCTCTGTCAAATTTAAAGGGCTAGCCCCCAGAAAAGCATGCTGGGAAAAAAGTTCCTTTGGTTTATAGCGATGAGGCAGCTACAAAGAAAGATGCTTAACAGCTGCTTCTGTGTGTTGTATTGTATAAATGGCAGTGGATGTCTGAAAAAGGGATGTGCCTATCTGGAAACTACTGGTATTTAGGCAAATAACTTCCCCTCTCTATGCCTCTGTTTCACATTCTACTCTTTATCTGTCTTGTCTATTTAGCTAGTGAGCTCCTTGGGGTGGAGGCTGCCTCTCACAGCAGTGTTTCTCAACCTCATAAGTAGCAAGTACCCCCTAACTTCTAAACATTTTAATAAGTACCCCAACACCCAATTTTCCACTCTGAGAAATACCATCTTTTTCCCTTTTACTGCTGGATGACTGTATTTCTCGTAAAGCAGGAGAGTTCTGCAATGCGGTGGGGCTGAGGCAGTCACAACCCCCTCCCCCTTGCTGTTTCCTCCCTCCTTCCTCCTCCCCTTCCTCCATATAACAACAAAGGTCAACATCAGCCAATCACTATGGCCTAATGTTGGGGTCACATGGTGTTCTCTTCACAGAGGCAGGAACTTGTGAGGTTATGAGTTTGTGCGATCAGCCCACCAGAGTGGATAGCCTTGCTCCCCACCGCCATCCCTACTGGGGTGTAGGCCTGGGGCAAATCACAGCATGGGCCCCTCTTAACATCTTTATACTGATGAAATCTGGGGCTGCCAAAGTTGTCAATTTCACAGCTCAGCTAGAGCAGTGAAATTGATAAGAAAGCCTGAGGGTGGAGCCCAGCTCCAGGACTAGGCAAGCTACTGGGCTCTCCACATTGCTTTTTGGGCACTGGGCTTTGAGCTGGAGGTGGGAGCTGCCACCTGGGCAAGTTGCAGGCAGCAGCCACCTGGCTGTCAGCCTGGGAGGTGGACAACTGCCACCTGCTCCGAGCTGGGGCACAGGAGGCTCCAGTGCAGGTTGGGACCCAGGGATACGGGTAGGCAGCTGCTGTCCATCTTCAAGCCAGGGCATGGGAGGCTGTCTCTTGCCTCAGAGCTGGGGCTCGGGTAGCAGCCACCCAGCTGCAAACCCAGCTCACAGGGCACAGGAGTCTGCTGCCAGGCTCCCACCTGGGAGTTAGGACCAGACGGGATGCAGGTGGCTGCCGCCCGGCTTCCCAAAAAGCCAGCAGCTGCCCAAGCTGACGGCTGCCGCCTGGCATCCCAAGAAGCTGGCGGCTGCCGCCCAGCTTCCCAGGACTGGGGCTGCTGCTGTCTACCTCCCGCCTCCCCCAGAAGTCTGCAGCTGTGCCTGCCTTCCAGCTTGGACTGGGCAGGAAGCAGGTGGCTGCCGCCTGCCTCCCCCAGAAGCTTGCCTGCCTCCCAATCCGAGATGAGAACTGAGCGAGCGGAAGCCTTTCACTGATCTGTAATTTGTTAAATATTTATCATTTGGGGGGGGGGGTGGCAATGGGAGAGGGAAGATTTGAAGATAGGAAGAGACCTCTCAAGCCCGGCTCATTTTAGGGAAAGTCACTCATTTTTGTCCCCCCGTTACCTCTGATCTGCACAGAACTGGTGTCCTCTCACTATTAAGACTGCAGGTTATTTACATCATTTCTTGGTTTCAGAGAGTTGAATGTAGCGGGGCTCAACATTCTGGAACAGCACAAGACATAATTTACACTAAGAAAATGAATCCCAAACCATTTTATGTTTTGTGTTGCTCATTTCGGGTCTTAGTCACACCCTCCTTCTTCCTAGAAGTAAAATGGGATCCCCCTTTACACCAGGTTTGTATTCCTCCTTCTTTGGCTTGCGCCCATCAGACATCTGGGCTTGCACAAAAGAATCAGCCAGGGGCCACTGCTTGCACAGAACCTAAAAATTGATCGCATAAAATATTCCTCGCCTCAGCCGTGCACAAACTTAGGAAACGCTCTTGAACAAAGACATCAAACAATTGATTAAAATCCTCAGCCCCTTTACATCGAGTCACATATTTTATAGGCATTCACATTCCCAAGAGCCCTTGCCCCAGGAAGTTGGTCTGTTGGTGCAATATTTCCTGCCAACTCTCTGCCCAGCTGCTCATCCACCTTCCAGTCAGGGCTTTGGGGGTGAGGGCGGGGCCAGTTTTTACGGCACTGGGGCTGTTTTAAGGAAAGGGAATTCACACCTCTATAGTGGGGCTTCACACTTCTACATGTGCCAGCCACTTGCTTGTTCCGGAAGGTACACAACCAACGGTGTTACCCGATTGTGACACCCACTCCAGAGCCCCCTGGCAGAGAGGGGATGACCCAAGCGCTTCCTTGCTGAAAGGGAAAATGAGGGATTCGCCCAGAGCTCCACTGGAGGACAAGATGCAGGACTTGCATCTAACCCAGAAGCCAAAGGAGACTTGCGGAAACTGATGCTGTATGATCGAATGCGACCGTGTCTCATTGATCCATGTTACCCGTTACACAATTGCAACAAGCCTTGTACAAAGTGCGTCATAGGTGTCAATGGAAAAGATAAGATAAGGTGGGGCAGGGGCACCTATGGGGGATGGCTATGGGGGGCTGAGCCAGGGCACCTATGGGGGGTGGATATGGGGGGACTGAGCCAGGGGCAGTAATGGGGGGTGGATATGGGAGGATCAAGCTAGGGGCCCCTATGGGGATGGATGGGGGGGTGGGCATGGATGGGGGGGCCAGGCTGGGGGCCCCGATGGGGGTGGATGGGGGGGGTCCGACCCGGGGGCCCCGATGGGGGTGGATACGGGGAGAGGCCGAGCCGGGGGCCCCGCCGCTCCAGGCGCCCCTCACTCCCGCGCCCACGCGCATCCCCCGACCCGCCTCGTTTTCGTTCTTGGCGCCTCAGCCCCGGCCGGGCCTACATCCAGGACCGCGTCTCGCTCCTTCCTCGGCCTGATAAGCCTCCGCTGGGGGGGGGATAAAGTAATCCCAGAGGGGGGGCGGCTTTTGCCCGCTCCCCAAGCCCGTGGAGAGTTAACGATCGCTCGCGCTCCCCCCGCGCAGCAAGCCGCGCCGGATGGGGCGGGCCGGGCGCTGACCGAGGCTCCAAGCTGGGGACCCGTGGAGGAGGGATACAGCGGTGATTCGACGGGAGCGCCTCACCGCTACGGCCCCGTGACGTGTGACGGCACCGCCTCCCTCCGTGTATCCCTCCGCCGCTGGGGGGGGGCTGCTTCCACTTCCGGGTCCGCCATTTTGTTTCCCTCCCTCCCGAGCAGAGGGGGGGCTGTTAAAGCAGCGACCCCCCCCAGCCACCCCCCATCCCCCCCTGGGCCCGTGGGAAGCCCACGCTGGCGCCGCCGGGGCCCGCCTCCGCCTCGCTGGGGTGAGTGGGGGAGGGGCTGGGGGGGGTCACTGTGGGGATGAGTCCCCTGTGGGGTGGGGGCCATGCTTGGCGGGGGGGCTGGGGATCAGACCCCCCCCCTGAGAGGATTGGGTCTGAGGGGAGCGAGCCTGAGGTGTGCCCCCCCGTGGGGGGGTTTCTCGCGGGGGGGGCGGTTGCAGCTGTGGGGGAGGGGTCCCCATTTTGGGGGGGGGCAGAGCCTGGGCTGTGGGGCTGTGGGGGGGGAGATCCTCCAACGCTTCGGGGATTTCTGGCCCCGGGTTGAAGGGAGACGGGGGGGGCGAATTATTCCTTTATTTTGGTCGCTTGAAACAGGTTTTTTTGGGGGAAAAAAAAGTTTCCAGCTGAAGCTTTTATCCAGGTGCAGCAGCAGCAGACGCGTGGCTGCTGGAGGGGGCCGGCGGCCAGGGCTCTGGGGAAGCCTGGGCCTAAAAACCTCCCTAAACCCATGAAAACGAAAAACACGTTTAAAAGGTGTCCAGTCCCGCAGAGACCCCGAATAGGGCAGGCGCTGTGGGAGCCGGGGGGCTCCTGCCTGATGACCTTACAGCCACTGAAATAGTGAAAGCGGGGTGAGCCGAACAGTGATTTCGGTCATTAAAAGTCCAGAGCCACACAGCATTCAGGCCCAATCCTGCAAATGCTCACACCCCTGGCTAACTTTAAGAACGCCGGACTCCAGAGCTGTTTGGGCGGGTCAAGTGAAGTGTAAAAGTGTTTGCAGGATTAAAGGAGCGTAAAAAAAATAATGGGCGTTCTGCAAAGAATCAGGGTAAATAAAGCGAAGGGCACGAGGACGCTTGTCTGTGTCATTACGTGTGTGCCTAATATTCTGGAAGTCAACGTGTATGTCCAGAAAGGCCCTGATTCTGTAATGAGTTCGGTGAATATAGGGTGCCTGTTTTGTGCTGCATGGTACTCCTTGTCGGATTGGGCCCAAGATAAATGCAGGCAAGCATTTGTGGGAATGGGGTCACAACTAAAAGAGGTTCAGCAACAGATGTAGAATGCTTTAGCATAATGCAGATCTAATTTAAAGTGGCCCTTTTAAGATGTCCTCATGAAAGCTGTCTGAATGGCTAGAAATAAAGCAGTGTTGGTTTTTTTTCTCCTTTCAAGTTGTTTCCATGACCATCAGATCTTTATGGCAGAGCTAAAAATTGTCACACTCCTGCCTTTTATGTTTAATACATTGTATATAATAATTGTACACTTAGAAAAATTAAAGGTTTAAAATATTGTCTTTTAAAATGGGGCATTTTACATGGCAAAATTTTACATTGGCCGTGTTACCTATGAAGAATTAGTTTTTTTAAGAGGGGTTGTTTTACTAACATTTATTGGGGTCACTTATGTTTGGACACTTGAAGACCCTCACATGTAAAGTCATGCCTAGGTTTCAGGTCAGTTCTTCATAGGAATATAATGCCACTGTATCTGTCAGACAAGATTTCAGATCACCTTGTTACCATGTTTATAATATCCTTAAAATATAGTCTGAAAAAGAGGCAATGTTGCTTAGTAGACATAGCATAGGATTAGAACCCAGAAGTTCCTGTTTCTAGCCCTAAAGCAGATTCTCTTTATGAACTTGGACAAGTCACTTTATTTTTCAGTGACTACCAGCTGTAAAATGAGAACAAAGATACCAGCCCCTTTAGCTCATGGGAGTGGGCTGTTTGTGAAGATGAAGTATATTTATAAAATGCTGTATACAACAAGTACTAAATATTGTTGCTGTTGCTATTGTAGACTTGGAATCAGGTCCCTACTGAGCCCCTGAAGTCAGTAGGGGTACACTTGAGCCATTGGTCTGTATCAGTTGATCCAGTCGCAGGATCAGGATTGTATTTTGCATTCCCTTTGTGTTGCAAGTACTGGAAATTAAAAAGCTGTATATTTTTATAAACACTTGAACTCATTAAGTAATTATTGGCCATATCAGGCATATATGCACACTAGAAATCAATCTTTGTCCTAGTCTGGTTGATGATATTTTAGTCACACTGCACGTTTACAGTGTTTTTTTTCTGTTTTAAAATGCAGCTTTCTGAAAATATTTGTTCTCATGTATAAAGATGTCGTTAGTGGACCTGGGGAAGAGGTTGCTAGAAGCAGCTCGCAAAGGGCAAGATGATGAAGTTAGAACATTAATGGCAAATGGTGCTCCTTTCACTACTGACTGGGTATGTTTTTAACAGAAAAGGCTATTTTCTCCATAAAGGTAATTATTTCAACGGAAATATAGAACAGATCCTTGGCGGGCAATCTGAGAGGTAGGGATAATCTTAGAGTCTTAATTTAGCTCGTGGGCACCCACAGTTGTGCTGAGGACCGGACAGATTAACTGTAGCTTTTCATTGGGAAAATCAGGCATTCCTATTCATACAATTTTGTAGGTGTTTATACAGACTTAGGCCTTGATCCTGAAAGCTGGTCAACAGTGGCTGACCCTGTTCCTGCAGGAATCTTCCTGTGACTAACTCTATTGTCATGGAGTAGTCCCATTAGAGTAAATGGGACTAGTTATGGGTAGTAAAGTTAAGTATGGGTGTAAATAATTGCAGGATGGGGCTGAAGCGTGGCATACATGCTCCTGGTAAATTGCCAGTGTAGCCAGTTTGAGTGCTGCTGATATAGAACATTGAGCAATAATAGATTACCTGTTCTTGGGTGTGGGGATTTTTGATCATTCCTTTTAAAAGCCTTCTTTAAAGTGATCTTTAAGTGTCAATGTTCTTCAAACAATATTGACTTGCTAAGTATGCTTAAACACTGAATTTCAAGGTTACAAGAAGGTATTAGAGCAGTAAGACTCATATTGATTGGCATCTAATGCCTTTTTTATTTTGGTGGCTGTATTTAAAATGTTTCATTTAAAGTAATTGTATATCGGATCTCATTGGACAGAATTTTAATTCGGTGATCAATTTATCTTTTACTTTTGCCTTGGTGCAAGTGATCACAATCTAATTTCGCTTGCTATCTACATACAGAATATAATCCCAACCATTCATTTCTATACTTGGTGCTTGTTTCAGGGTCAGTTGCCCCCTTCTGGCAGAGCACACCACAGCCATCCCTCTGCATCAGGTGCCCCCAGCCAGCAGTTGCTCTCCAGGCCCCAGGTGATCTATCCTTTGACACTCGGCCCTCTGGCCAGATCACTCATGGTTTTGTCCCTTCCAGGGTAACTAAAGCAGTTCAAATGGAACCACTGTCCAGTGACCTTGGTTTAGGCCTTCAACTCCATGGTCCTTGTCCCTGTGCACTCAGGGCTTTACATCTCCCCTGCTGTGCGGATGTGGTGAGGGAAAACCATGCCCAACTTCTCCTCTGGGTTCTAGCCCAGTGAACCTGTGTTTAGGCAGCTAACAACCACTTCTTAAGATCCCTTGCTGCTTCCTACCTCTACACTGCTTGCAGGCACCTTTCATCAAGCTGTACTGTTTGGCTCCTGCTCTCTGAAGTCTGATTTCTCAGGTGGATTTCTTACAATCTTTTGCTGGGAAGTTTCTTCAGAGTAACTCCCCACCTCTCTGGCAGTTACTCCTCTCTGCCTAAGCTGCAGCCTTTTGTCACAGCTGGAGAAGTAATTGCTATCGGTGGGCCCTTTCAGGACTGCTACCACGTGGGATCTATATCCCCCTTAACAGCATTTTTAAAAGTCCAGTTGCCAAAAGCTGAAAACAGTTATGAGCAAAATTGAGTTGGAGGGAATATTTAAACTTAAAACAAGTGAATGATAATTCACAAGCCTCACAATTTGGCAGTGCTGCTTTGGTTAAAAAATATCCTGGTTTGGATGGGAGGTGGGAAGGTGAAGTCATCAATAAATTATATATATATATAAAAATGGGAAAGCAGATAGCAATGAGTACAAATCAGCAGTTAGGAGATGCAAACAATTGATCAGGGAAACTTAAAGGTGTCAGTGAAAAATCTATGTTCACGGTCATATATCAGGAACAAACAGAATTCTAGAAGTGATAGGGATCTAATACAAGATGCGGATGGTAAAATTATAAAGCATGATACAAAACAGAAATATTTACTTAATAATTCTCCCTTTTCTATATTTGGAAAGAAGCAGGGTGTTGTATTTTACAGTAGTAATGAAATGGTAGAATAGACAAACTGAAGAGCACTTTTGGTCCCAAAATATCAGATGACAAATTGTTAGTTTTTATCTGTAGGTATTTATTACAGAGTGCCCAGGAAGATTAGGTCCCTTTATTATGAGCGTTGGTAATTCTAATTCTTTAAAATTGCTTAACACATTCATGGAGATAAATATGTGCTTCGACACCTACTTTGAACAGGTAACTTAAAAACTTTTTTTTTTTTTTTTTAATATATAGCTTGGGACATCACCTCTTCACCTTGCGGCCCAGTATGGCCATTATTCAACAGCAGAAGTGCTGCTTCGAGCAGGTGTTAGCAGAGATGCTCGAACCAAAGTGGACAGGACACCGTTGCATATGGCTGCAGCTGATGGACATACGCATATTGTAGAACTACTAATTAGGGTAAATGAGATGTCATGTATTAAACAGTCTGCAGAATATAAATCTGATCAATTACATTGTAAGGTCACTTATTAGGCATTACTGTCTATGTGAAGAAATAATTGCTAGTTTAATGCCAATTAGATATTTTTATTGGTAGGATGACATACAAAATTCCCCGTCCTTCCCCTCCATAAGTATCATTTTAAAAACTTTTCTAAGCAAAACCTCAGAATTGTTTAATGAAATCACTGCTTAACTTAGTGATACATATACATTTAAAACAGGCATTCTCAAACCTTTTTTGCTGGGTCCTCTTCTGAAAATATTTCAGGCTGTAATGATGCTTCTCCCTTCCCCATTTCTCTGAAAAATGACAGACCCCCATGCCATGCCTCCCTTAGTCTGCATTGCTGCTGGCAGCGGTGCTGCTTTCAGAGCTGGGCACCAAGGCAGCGTCGCCGCCACCAGCAGCAGTGCAGAAGGAAGAGTGGTAATACCGATGCCAAGAGCCTTGCAACCCCCAATTTGTGAAACACAGATTGAAAACGTAGCGTGATGCCTGCTTGGGTAGAACAGGAAGCACATAGCTCAGGATGAAGTCAAAGGAACGCTGCTTAAAGAGTGACAGTTGTCTGAATTGTTACCATGGGTATAATTGTAAGAGATTAATACAAAGCAAATCTCTAAGTTCTGAAGTGGTGCGTGCAAGTATACACGTGCATTTGATAGTACATTGGGTGGGATCCATGAAGGACTTAAATGTTACAATGCTGAAAATTATGGCACTTAATTTTTAGGCACCTAGAAATTCACAAGAACAACACATGTAATCCACAAAGGTTGGCTAGGCTTCTAGATTCCCTATACAATGAATGCAGGGAGATAGATCTTAGAATGCAATCCACAAAAACCAGCATGCTAGGCAGCTCCCCTAAGGTACCAGTGGGAAATGCTGACAAGAGGGGTGTGTGCTAAGCTCTGTTCTTGTAGCAGAGATAAGAGCCTAACTCTGGGCTGCAAGGAGGTATGTCTTTTTAGCAGTCCACGAATGGGAACCTGCCACCTGGAGTCATTCCTCTTATGTGCCTCTGAGCATGCCTAATGGATCCAGCCCTGCATGTGAGTTAGGCGACCAAAGTCTGTCTTCCCTTTGTTCATGAATCGTGCTGGGGCTTTGGTGGGAGGTAGGCATCCAACTGCTCAGAGCGAGGCAGCAGTGCACATGCCCAGAGGCAGGAACGTAGGTGCCAAGGGAACTTTTGCTCTGACAAAAGTAGGCGCCAAGTGAGTATAGGCACCTGTAGGACTCAGCAGGAGTTGTGGAGTCCTGTGGAGGCAAAACTGGGACTTAGGCAGCTAAGTCTGGGGTTTAGATACCTAGTGACCCTTGTGGATTCCACACTTTGTGTTTAGCCAGTTTCCCTTGTATCAGAGAGAGGCCATGCTCTGAAAAAAATACTTAGATGAAAGCAACGCTTTTATTTCAGAATGGTGCTGATGTAAATGCCAAGGACATGTTGAAGATGACTGCCTTGCACTGGGCAACAGAACACAACCATCGAGATGTTGTAGAGTTGCTTATAAAGTATGGAGCTGATGTTCATGCTTTCAGCAAGTTTGATAAATCCGCCTTTGATATCGCCCTGGACAAGAACAATCCAGAGACTCTGGTAATGCTGCAGGTGGGTCAAGAAAGAAATACATTAGTTGACGATGTACTTTCCCCGTAATTATCTTCCTACAGCATTTGCCAATGAGAATGAATGTTTCCTACAGAAAGTTTCTCTTTGGCATATCTGAATCAGAATTGTGGTAACTTGTATGAAATATTTCAGTGTCAATTGACATTAGTGTCTTCTTCACTAAGGTAATATATTTGGAGAATAATGTCCCGCATTTCTTTGCAGAAATTTCTTCAGAAACTCTGCTTATCAACTCGTGGAATTGACTTTTTTGTTTTTGGAATGTTTGTAGAAACATGCCTCTGGGAAATTGAAATGGGAAGAAGTAGATTATATTAATTTTATTACAGGTTGATTAGCTAATTTTTGGAAAAGTCTGTTTAGATAGTGGGCTTGTTTGTTTCTTTGTTGCCCTCCGACTTGTGTATTGATTTGGACCAGTGTA
>ML675647.1:1771597-1863447 GCA_007922155.1 Mesoclemmys tuberculata
CTTATTGGAGATGAGATAAAAATGTGTGCCTAATTGCATTTTCTTCTTAAGGAGGCAATGCAGAATCAGGTAAACATGAATCCAGAGAGATCAAATCCTGTCACAAACACAGTGACTGTTGCCTCGCCATTTATCCTTGCATCAGGGGAAGTTCTCAATCTTGCTAGTTTTGTTTCTTCTGCAAACACCAAAACAACCTCAGGTAAGAGTCTATGGGAGAAAATTGTTTCTTTAAAATATTTCTGGTGTGAAGATTTTTAGAGAACTGCATTGCTCAATTCAGTCTTCTGAATTGTAAAAGGCAGATGTTCCAAGTTAGTAAAGAAAGATCTTTAAAACATATTGGAATGCATTAAAATATCTGTCCTATCAAAACATACTTCATCTGTAAAAGATAATGGGCCAGAACTTCAGCTGACATAAAAAGATGTGTTCCACTGAGTCATCAGAGGGGTTTACTGTTTTCACCAGTGGAGGATCTGGCCCAGTATGTATTATAAGCAATAAAATAAAACCTTCATAACTTGGAAATGTAAAGAGCTCAGATTACAGTGCACTGACAGTTCCAGTAATAAAATAACTTGAGTAGTTAAGATATTCACCATTTGGTACCTAATCCCTACATTTGTGAAGGATTCATTCAGTGCTGTTTTATTACTCATTTATTAACTGGAGAAGTAGAGTGAGTTGTCTTCTGTATTTGAATGTCAAATAAGGAAAGAGGTGGAAAATCATTGCAGAGAATGTATCTTGAGTGTACAGGTTATTCGGAACAAAAATTGAGGAAGCTAGTTGTTTCCATAAGTTTTGTCTGAAAAATTAATTTGAGGCTGAACATAAATTCTTTTCCTTATGTGAGACTTTGTAATGTGTTTGTTGTATTTGGAAAATCCAAACTACTATTTCTTTTCAGTCTTAAGGAAGCTTCTAAATGCAAGGTTTATGAAGCAAGTTGAGGGCCTGACCCTGTAAACACTTCTGCATGTGAGTAACTTTTGAAGTTAATGGGACTGTTCACATGCATGAGTGTTTGCCTTAATTGATTGGACGCTATTACAAATGTGGTTGTGGATGTGTCCTGTTTTCCCTTCTAAGGGCCCAGTGCTGCAGTCAGGTCTGTACAAGCGGCACCCTAAGCCTGTACGTGGCCCCACTGACTTTAGTGAGACTCTGAAATTGCTCGAGTAGAAACTTTCCATGTGGTTTACTCCTTTAATAAATTGACAAATTCCATAGTTTTGAAAAACCTGAGGATCAACAGGAATATTTCTGTTCAGTGCTTCACATGGATAATGTCACACCTTTCCCTAAAACTTCTTAAACCAAGGACATTCCTGCAATATATCTACCTGGTTATTATTAAAAATATGAAAATGCTTTGCATTTTTTCCCCCATTTTGTTCCGTTTGGGTGCCACACTCCAAAACTTTACTCCTGTCATAGTCTCGCCTGCTCTGTTGTGGGGATAGGGTTTGCAGGCCCCTATGTCATTAGCTTTTCCCTTATTTGCCCACAAGAGGGCATTAGAGACTACGTCAGTCACAGCAAGTAGCAGTTTTAACATTTTTTTTCACCAGTTAAGATACTTTTTGTACCACTTCTTGCTCTTAATTACTAACAACGTTTGTTGTTTAAAACTACAAACTCCTTAATGAGGACAAATGTCTTTTACTTGCCTGAAGACGTTTTCAGAAATAATGACGTTACAAGTGTCTGAAAATAGCATATTGATTTTGATTCCATTTAGTTTTCTTTTTCTTGTTCTGTTCAGTTAGCATGATTCTGAGATATAGTGGCTTACTGTGGGCAGTTGAAGAAGGAAGCGTCTTGTCCTGGAATTGGGACAATTTTTATTCTTCGCATATAGCAGAATCTCCAGTTCAGTAACTTGTTATGCTGACTCCAATGGTCTTTACACCAGTTCCTTTGGTGCATTTCAGCTGACAAAACGCCTTGCTTCCTATTGGATTATTTGGTGAAAATGGTTTGAAAATCATATGTTGAAATTGCCAAGTGGCTATCCTAACTTAGCTTTCAAGTAAAAGCTCTGATGGTTGATTTGTAACAAATAAAATGTGTTTTTTCTAAAAAAGCAATGCTGAACAGAGTCAATACTTTATAGATTAGCAAAATTTCAATTAAAAGAATTTGGGTTGTATAATTCACTTGTATCAACAAACAAACTTTGAAAAAATATTCTTTTGGCATTTGCAATTCTGTGATTGAATTTGCTATTATTTCCAAACATTAATGTGACATTGCAAAGTCAAGTAAATATAATTAAAGGTATGGGAGCCGCTTTTACATAATGCTAATTTGTTCAGCCTGTGCAATCAGACTGCAGCTCTTCTATGCTGGTTAGGCCTTGTATTTTGATCATGTGTGGGTTTGAAAACATTGTTCACATCTGCTCAGAAAAAAAGCTAAGTGAAAATCTGGATTTTGAAAGCCTAGTGGATCACTATCTGGCCACTTGTAAGTGGTCTTTGTGACCGTGCTGGAGTAAGTCACCTTAGCTTGCATCAGTTTATTCCATTAATTCCTCTGCATTGTTTTGAGTATATTTATTTTTAAACCCAGTAAAATGAACATAAAATACAAGATACTTATTTCAGCCACGTTCTAAGAACAGTATGTGGGACTGTTTGAGATCTTGAAGTAATGCAAAGTATGAACTGTAGGCTAGAAAAACCGCCCCAGCAGAACGTGGGTTTTTGTTGTCATTGTTTGCTTGAACAGTTCTTTTGTAAAGTGTTAATAGTATAGTAGCATATTCATATTGAAAATCTCTTTAACTTGCCATCATTTCCCCTACGCAGGTGATTCCCATGTGTCTACAGTGCAGTTTTCAAACTCGACAACCTCTGTGCTTGCCACACTTGCAGCTCTTGCTGAGGCATCTGCACCCCTTTCCAATTCAAACAGAAATACAGGTAGGTGGAATGCATCTGGCACTGACATCAATGCACTTAATCCCTAGTGGGTAATTTGCAAGAAATCATAAGGAAATTAGGCTAATTAAATATAGCATGTAAAAGGATTTGAATTCATTCAGCATAACTAAAGAGAGTTGCTAAGAGATATAATATTTGGCAGTATTTGTGAGGCTAATTCAGTTCCTATGTCCTTATCACAGCTCCTACATTTCTATGGACTCTAGCTGCTCCTTTGAATGAAACACTAACATATTTTTACTAATCAGTCTTTCACTCTATCCTGTTTTGACCCAGATACTATCATATTTGTTCTGTCCAGCTACCTGTTGTAAAAATAGAGTAGGCTCTTTACTACACAAGTATGGGTATTGATTTTTTTTCAAATACGAGTTTTACAAAACTGTTTGGAATGTTTTTATCGCCGACTTGATATTTTATATGTTCCTCCTGATTTTACAAAATGTCAGTTTTATTAACAAGTGTTTGGCTGTCTTGAGGCCTGAATAACATTTGGGTTATCCACAGAACCTCCATTATTCTGAACAACCAGTTACATGAATCCTTTTTCCTACAGTGGGGGGAATAAATCTCACTGTTAAAGTGATGTTGTTGAACAGGTTGACATCCTCTTACGTTCCTATGCCATCAGTGCATTGGAAATTGCTTTGCAGTGGTTTTGAAGGATGAGAAGAAAATAATTTATGGCGCCAAACTGCAGCCTATGCAGTGTGCCTGCTGTAATTTAGAGATGTTCAGTTTTATGAACTTTTTGATTTTTATGAGCTCCTCAGTCCCCAGTTAGTTTGTAATAAGGGGTTCTACTGAACTTTATTCTGAAAAATTTGTTTGATGCTTTATGGTATAGTTACAAGGTGTAGTTTGTGGAAACCAACAGTTGACTTCAAAATCATCAAATTGGCTGTCTTTTTAAAAATAAATCATATGCAATAGATCTCTTAACCTTTGAACCAATTTTTTTCAGAGACCGAGTACTTTTTACTGTATTGGTTTTATTTGTATTTGTGATTGGTGGTGCTTTGAATTCATCTAAGTATCTGAAGAGAATTATTTTTACCATTGAAAAGTTGCTGTGGTTGTTGTATTGGTATTTTATTTTGGCCACTTTAGATTTTAACGTATTTGCAGATTACTCCATACCAGATGCTTCTATGTTTAGGGTTGTTTTGCAGTAAAGATTGACTCATTTACTCCAAGCTTAATTTTTTTTAAAGAAAGCTAATTGGGGAGTTTTACTCTTTCTCCAGCTAACTCAGAGGAAATAGTGGAAGCAAATTCTGTAGATTCAGCAATACAGCAGGTGGTTGGCAGTGGAGGTCAACGAGTCATTACAATAGTAACAGATGGTGTTCCACTGGGCAGTCTCCAGAGAGCCATTCCTACTAGTGGTATCGGCCAGCCATTTATAGTGACCATGCAAGATGGACAGCAAGGTAAGAGGCTGCTTAGTTTAGAAAACTGTAAGCCAGTTTTAGACTTTCTAATGTTAAGAAAAATAATTTAAAAAAAAATCTGTGGTAGATGCATAACATAGACTTAGGTCTTTAATGTCTCAGGAAACTAAGCATGGAGGGAAGGGAAAACGAAAATGACATTACATTACAAACATCATTACATACAGTAGAACCTCAAAGTTACGAACTGACTGGTCAACTACACACCTCAATTGGAACTGGAAGCATGCAATCACATAGCAGCAGAGCCCAAAAAAAAAACCAAGTACAGTACAGTACTGTGTTAAACATAAACCACTTAAGGAAAAGTTTAAAAGAGAAGATTTGACATGGTAAGGAAACAGTTTCTGTGCTGCTTCATTTAAATTAAGGTGGTTTAGCAGCATTTTTCTTCTGCATAGTACAGCATCAAAGCTGTATTAAATTTATGTTCAGTTGTAAACTTTTGAAACAACCACCATTACATTTTCTTCAGAGTTACAAACATCTTGGGAAATGGAGTTTCTTCGTAACTCTGTGGTTCTGTTGTATTTCAGCTTGCTCATGGTGGGCTGGTACAAATGTGTACATTCTGATTGAGCTCTATTAAAAAAAAATAGGGAGAAGAATTAAGGTTTATGACTGAGGCCAGTTACATAATCGTTCTAATTTAACACAGATACACACTGCTACATTTTTATACTAATATTAATAGTTGAATTAAAATGAGTGAAACCCGTATAATGATAAATATTTTCCATTGTTAAAGTCTATTCAATTATCTTATGCATTCCTACCAGCGAGGGTAGGATTGTTTCCTACCATATAATTATATGTGTCCTCTCCAGTCTGGGTTTAAATGCCTCAGCCAATAGAGCTTCCATCAAGTTCGCTTGGCTGATTATTCCATGGTCTAAATAGAACTTGGTGTTAAGACATTTTTCCTGGTTGTCAGGTTAAATATACCTTTTCATCCCATTACTCTATTTATATTGCCTTAGACCATCCTAATCTGTCAGTTTCACAAACCAAATGTGCATGGTGTTTGGTAAAAAAGAACAAAGTACCTACCACTTACATGCTGAATTTTTATTTCCCTGAATAATGTAATATATAGGCCATGTATATTGGCTATGATCCAGTTAACATGCTATATGGATGGCTTGGTTATTTGATATCTCATTATCTTTTTTTTTGCTATTAAGTGACATATAGGTTCATAGAGGTCTCCTACAACACACATGCAAAGTTATAGGTAGTTTAGTGATGGGCAGATCAGACGTAATGAATTATTCATTTTAATTTCATTTTTGTGTTTGCAAATTGTCCATGAGTGGAAAGCCGTTTTCTCAAATTTATTACTCAGAACTATTTGCATATGTCTACAAATAATTATTGATCTGTAGCTTGTTCTGTCAGTGTTACTCGTTAGAATTCCTTTGATAGAACACTCTAATTCACATATGTTTTTGATTGGATGAAATGTTGCAGATCAGGTTCCCTTTGCAAAAACTTGTTGTCCTCCAAAATATTCACAGAAGTTTTATTTACCCTCTTAATTCAGTTGCTATATAATTGAGAAAAACAGGATGATGAAAGAAGTACAGTATTCCCTAAAATAGGGAGGGTTTTAACAAACACATTCACCTTTGATGATGATTTAGGATTCTCCTGAGCTAAGTGGTGAATGGACTCTGAAACGTCTTTCTTCTAGCTGTAACAGTAGGATGTCTTAATACAAGACTTGAACAAGGAAACCTAACCCATAAATTAAGAAGCTCAGCGTCCACTGAGTGGAATTTAGGAATTGCTAATTAACTCACTACTTCTGTGCAGAGCAGCGCCTTCCTCAGACGTTAATTTCAAAGTAGTCTATCTCTATGAATTTCTGTACAAAAGCATCAGTGTTCATTTCCTGCATTTAATGTTCCTTCAATTGTAGTTCTAACTGTACCTGCTGGTCAGGTTACAGAAGAGACTATTATTGAAGAAGAGGAGGAGGAGGAGGATGTAAAAGAGGAAGCACACCCACCAGCTAAGAAGCAAAAAGTTGACCAAAATGTAAATGATTTGGAGGAAAACAAGGTAAAAGTTCCTATTTGTAGCTTTCATAGAAAATGCGTGCAATCTAAACTATCAGTCTCCATTGAATTGAGAATGTAGGGATTCAAGTATATTTAAAAAACGACACTGAATATAAATGTGGCCAAGTTGATTTTAAATTTAGTCCATAATCATGTCTGTATAGTGAGAGTTTTCAAAAATGGCAGTATATTCCTTATTTTCTGCTCAATCTCTGATCAGCTATTAATATGCAACACATTAATAATACCACCTAGCTCTTATGTAGTATTGTACATTAATAGATCTCAAATGCTTTACAGAGGTCAGTGTCATTGTTCCCATTTACAGAGGGGGGCGGGAAACTGAGGCATAGAGAGGGGAAGTGACTTGGCTACTGTCACCCAGCAGGCTGGTGGCAGAGCAGCGAATAAGAACCCAAGGGTCCCACGTGGCAGCGACGTGCTCTGTCCACTAAGCTTTGGTGCAAGTTATGGTTAGTTATGGTGCAAGTTAACTGCAAGATTAGCAGTTGAGTTGCTGGTAGTGGAAAGAAGATTCTCTTTCAGGTTGCTCTTTGTGTAATCTTGTCAGTTAATTTTTGAGTCCAAGCCATCAAATTGAAGCATTTTACTCTGCTATATTATTTAGAACTCCCAATAAAACTGCCACTAAAGAAAAATAACTTCTCTAGGACCCTCCATTTGGAAGGATACGTATCTTTGCAGGCAGAACTTACCTTTTGATTTTTGGGGACCACCAGGTGTGTTTTAGTCGCCACGACTATTTTTTTTACATCTTGATCATAAAGAAATGGCTGCCTACTTCCAGTTATGGAAACCCCACTCATCCTTTTGGGATCTCTTATAACTAGAGAATTGGCCCTTTCCTACATTGCTGAAAAGACCAGCAGCCAGTTTCTGTCTTAATAGATACCCTGTGCAACCTCATTTCACTTAACATAGGCCATCAATCAGCTCTTTGTGGTAAATCTCAAACAGGACTGGGTTGTACCAATGAGTAGAGACAAAAGACTTTGTATCCCCATGCTCTGAGCATCCATTCTCTCTCTATGCACTTGCTCTGTTGTTTCTTACCTGTCTCTACGTATTGTGTATTAGTGCTTGCATCCCAGATATAGACAGCAGCCATCTGATTTATTTGGGCACTAGTGACAGGCTGTCTTGCTTTATAGGATGATAATGAAAGGGAAATCTTACAGCAGCAGTTGCAAGAGGCAAACCGAAAGGCGCAAGAATATCGAAGTCAGCTAATGAAGAAAGAACAAGAAGCAGAGCAGTACCGGCTAAAGCTTGAAGCCATGGCAAGACAGCAGCCCAATGGTGATGAGCTTACGGTCATCGAAGAGGTTGCTGAGGTAGATGCCGTTGTGGTATCATCGGAGGAAATGGAAGGGTCTGCAACCTCTGTGGTGGAAACAGAGCAGCCTACTGACATTGCTGTGGAAACTCTAACTTTATAACCTGTGGGTTATCAACTCCGTTTTTAAAGGAAGAAAATTATTTTAAAGGAGATGCTGTTGGCAAACAACATTGTGAGCGAAGTGGTCTAATGAAGACCTTCCACGCAACTGGAATATTGAAGAACTAAACTGCTTGTGTGGTTCCATTCAGAGGGATAAAATCTCTCCTGCAGCTCATAACGTTGGTTTTGTGTTCAAAGCAAATTAAAGGTGCTTTTATAGTTTGATATTGAGAGAGAGGTATATTTTAAGAAGTACCCAAATAATTTAGCCAGCAAGTGACCTACAAGCCTATTTTTTGATATAGGCTTATAATGTGGGAGGGAAAGGGGTGGGTGGGGAAAGAGAAGTACCTCGTTGCCAAAGTAGCTGGTAGTAGCGCTCAGCTGCCCTGAATTTACTGCACTGAAAACAAATTTTATGCAATGACGTATTTGCACCCTTGTGTGTAGTCGTTACCGGATTGGAAACCAGAATTTGGAGTCTTACAAAAACAGTCTGTTTGGGGATATAAACTTTTCATTAAAAAGCTGGCTTTTATTGGAAAGCAAATGTCATTGCTGAAATGAAAACACTATTGACAGCATCTTCCAAAGCCCTTTGAGAGAAGGTGGACAAAGGATTGGTCTTTGTAGCTGATATGTTTGTTTCAATAATAAATTCAAAATACAGTACTCCGGCAAGAACAAAGCACAGGCATGAGCTTTAACATTTAAGCAATTTGAAATCAGGGAATATTAAAACTGTCCTCTTTTTGGTCTGTTTTTGAAAGCGCTATCTACATCTGAACCCTTTACTACCTAAAGGGGTACAAGATAAGAAGCATACCCTTCAGTTTTATTAAACTTGGTCAAGTTTTCTTTTTAGAATTTTTGTGCTATACAATGGCACCAACTATGCTTATGTGCAGAATAAAACATCTGAAGCCGTGTTTATAAGACAGAGACCAACCTAACCTCCCAGACTGTTTGGAAGGGGGTAGGCACCTCACATCTTTACAAATCAAAATTGTCCATTTTAAAAATACTAAAAAAAATTAAAAAAAAAAAAAAAAACAAGTTACAGGTCTTACTACTAAATATTTATGGGTGTTTTTTTCTTAACTGTTTTGCTTGCAGACACATAGAGTAAAGAAGTTGCCTATATGTATTGCCTGTTGCAGGCTGTGAGATTATATTTTAAAGTGAGAGACGTATAGCACGTGCAGGTCTCTGTCTTTTTTCTGTTACAGGACAAAAGCAAAATTATTGGAAGTGCTCTGAGTAGCTGTGGGAATTACTGTTTACAGGTCGGTAGTCTTAATTAATGATCATGAGTAAAGCAATTTAAATTGAGAAAAATTTCACAAGAATGTGGTCTGACCAACTTGCTGCAGTATTTAGAAAGTGTTAAATCACTTCTAGCTTGAAAAACTGACATGCCACAGAAATTGATACTGCTTTCTTGGCAAGCTTTGAAAAATCTGTCTTCCTTTTCTAAGGCAAGTATCGTTAAATTCATGGCTGCCATTTGCATAATTCGGTGTCTCCTATTTTCTCCCATGCTTAAGTTCTGCTGTTGTGAGGATAGGCAATGTTCATGGCATTTGTTCAATTTCATGGTTATAAACGTATGTCTTGGATTGTTTCTCTCTTATTTCCAATAGTGCGTGTCCAGATAATGTGGTTTTTGGTTGATCCAGATACCTCTTTCATTACATTTCCTTTCTAGCAGAAAGGCCCATGTTAGGACATTTGAGATGAGTGGTACAGAGACTTTTTTGGTCCATTAAGATGCTAGCTTCCAGAGTTCTGAACTGTAATATTGGGTGTGGTCACAGGTGAAAATGAATTGGCCTCTGTGTAAAGGAGACTGGTTCACATCAGAAGAGCATGGCACAAGTTCATATGATAGAGCGGTTTATAATTGGTAGCAGTGATGTTTCCGGTCAGGTTGTGTAGTCCTACTTGAATCAGGCTTTGCTCTGTGTAGTCCCGTTAGTCTCTCGAATTCATGAGCATGAGATTAGCATACATTAAAAAAATGTAACTTCAGCCTGTTTTAGCAGCTTGAATTCTATAACTGCCTACTCTAAAGCATTTACATCCACTTGCAATTACATTTGATCTGTTTCCTAATCAAAATGAATTGCCTCTGCTCACTCAACAAATGTGAGGTGCTTAAATCTTGCACATAAATTTACGTTTGACAATGTATTTTGGCCTAAAAGTTCTCCAGCTATATATATTGTACCAAATGATGCCCTTAAACCCATACATCCTTATTGTCTCTGCTTAGATTGAACGTTTGAAATAGAGCAGAATTTGGTATATACACACATCGCAGAGTACGTGTGTAAAATGGTATTTATTCTGTACCTGTGCTTACAGTACAATGCTTCTTTTAGATATACTAAATATCTTATGACATAATGCCGATAGTACATTGTGCCTTTAGAAATGAAGGAAGAAAAACTATCCGTTGTAATGATGGATTAATATAAATCTCAAATAATCCAATTTGGTAGTTTTATTATAAGCAGATTGATGATTTCAGAACAGAGACATTGCCTGCATTAGTAGAAAAGCATTGTTGAGTTTTGATTTGAAAGGAAGACTTGCAGAAGCTAGGTCTTTTCCAACTCTGTTTGGTTATCAGTTCATATCCTTACCAGTACAAGACTATTATGTTTTCTGAGATTTTTTCTCAGTCTAGTGTTAAATGACCCAAAATTGGTATGTACCATTTAGGCTTTAGAATAATTTCCTTGTTGATTTTACTGTCCGGGAGTTTTTCCCTTACTGTCTGGATAGGCTTTTTAGGGATGGTTTTTGTTGTGCCTCCCACCCTCCCCCAAAGTGATTGGTTGCTGGTGTTATGAAGAGGTAACCGAGGGATCTTACATTGTCACTCTGATCAAATAATGGCCTCTGAGGGCTACATAATTGTGCACAGTTTCCGTGGAAGCCATGAGAGGACTTTGGCTCCTTGTTGGTAGACGATGGGCGTGTCAAACTCTTCTATATAAATTCTCCTCTATTTAGTTCTTGCGGATAGAATGTAACAGTAAAGGGACCCCAGCTTGCAGAATCAAGCGTACAGTTTTGGACAAAAGCGAGGGTCCTTTAAAGACTAATACATTTCTGCAGGCATTAGCTTTTGTGGACTGCAAGCCACTTCGTCAGCTGCATGCAATGGAAATCAGATGGGGGGCGTGTGTGGGGGTGTGTGTGTGGAAGGATAAGAAACTACAATGTGGAGGGCAAGGGCTAACAGTCAGTTCAGTTAGAGTAGATGAGGCCTTTTCACAACCATTGATTAGAAGGTGAGAATGTGTGAATAGTGACAACTACTTCTTGTAATGAGACGACCATTCTAAGTCCCTGTTCAGACCCACTCTGTTTGTGTCAAGTTTGCTTATGAGTTCCAGCTCTGCAGTTTCTCACCAAAGTCTGTTTTTGAAGTTTTTTTTGTAGAAGTATGGCAACTTTCTCATTGGGGGCAGGAGGGGATGTGAGCCAAAGTCGTGGACAGCTTGTTTGGAAGGCGTTTAATAACCTGTAATCCTATGGGCACTTCCTATTTGCAGAACATACACGTAAGAATGTAATCTGCCATAGTGCAGAAAAGACATTACAGCAGAAATGTCAGTATTAGAACACAGCACACACTGCCATCTTGACTCACATTTATCTATCTGTTCTAAGGCCATAACCTATAAGGGTGAGGGTTGCACCATTTATGCATATACCCAAATTAGGAAGTGTGTCCCATATTCATTGTTCATTTAACATAGTGGGCCAAAGTTATCCCTGCTATAAGTCCTCTAAAATCAGTGGAGTTACCAAGATGAATTTGGCTGTGTTTTTGTTACTTATTGTAGTGCAATTAAAACTTAGTCCATAAATGTCAGAAACATTTCCTGGGTTTTTTTCTTTGAAATATTTGTCCAGTCCAAGCAGAAACTGTGGATGTGGTGTGGCTTTTTCTTGTTTAAAACAGCTGGTGAAATTATAACCATATTTTTTTATTGGTTGTTTTCACCAACAATTTTAAGAAAGATGAAACTACTTTTCTTTGTATTGTAAAAAATTAGTTGGGACTTACTGGTTTTATGTATCAAAGTGCATTTATTTATAAGTAGTGTAACTATATTTATAAAAGACTTTATATCTTTTCCAAATGATGTTTTGAAGAAGACTTTAATCGTGGATTTTTAAAATCAATGAACATTTGGAGACACAAGAATCCTAGTTATTTCAATACTACATAACAGAATCAATTTTTCCTTTAAATTGGAAAATACTTTAATTTGCTTTGTTTTCTGTACATAAGAAAATTGTCTGAGCTGAAATTCTGAGTAGTACACTGTGAAATTGCATCACATGGTTAATCCAGAGAGAAATTGATTTAACAAAATGTTTACAGATTTAAAGGGATGCTGTCAAATTTAAAATGACATTTGCCTGGAAATTGTGCCTACTGTAGTTACTTGTGAGACCCAAGATTACAGTAACTGAAAAGTTAGCAAAAAAAATTCTGCATTTGACAGCACTTTGTGTATAGTCATTTTCACTGTTTCCCCTGTGTTGTTTGTTTTGCGTAAAAGACCCTTTTACTGGAAACAGACCCAATTCTTTTAATGTTGTATGGTGTGAAAAATTCACCATCATTCTGTGTTTATTGTAGAAGTTTTCACACACACTGATTGAATTAAGACTGCAGCACATGGTAGATGCCCAACATTTGAAAAAGACAGTTTCTAACTTTTGCATGCCACTATCCATGGCAGTTATGTGGTGATTGCTGACTTTTGAACTGAGAGGCAGTGCTGTGTTCTAGCTAACACAAGGCCAGGTGTGGCTATGTAGATCTGTTACAGGCTGTTCTTAAAGAAGGGACAAGAAAAAAAAGTAAGACATTTGTCTTAGGCCCGGATCTGCCAGCCTTTATTAATGTGAGTAATGTTATGCATGTGAATAGTACTGCTGAAATTATACCTTTGAGTGTGTGAAGGATCAAGGTCTGCATTAGCTCATTTCCTCTAAATCCTCCAGGTTTTTAATTGAGCAATAAAGGATTATGCAAAGTTTAAAAGCCTAAAATAAACCCTTCGTTTTAACCAATGTGTGCAAACAGGTAGCTATCTGCACATCGCACTTATTTTTAAAAAAACCCAATCCCCCACACACTGCCTGAATTTCCAACGACTTAAGAGACCAATTTACAAGTTTTGTCTTCTTTTTGGATTTGCATTTTTGGGTGGGAGAGGCAGGAGGAATTTGACTGGCTAAAGGGCTATTTTTAACTTAATTGGTTTCTCCCCTTTTATGTTAAGATATTTTTAGGTGATTGAACAGCTATCCTAAAGGAAAAGAATTCCAGAATAGAAGCAATTTAATGGGTCTGGACCCACTGTCCTTACTCAAGTAAAACTCATTGAAATCCATGAGATTTGCCTGAGTCCTGACTATGACCTAGGTTTCCACCTGCAATCTAGTTTAATTCACGTCTATTTAACATGTTTCTCATATGAGGTGAATGTGACTTGGTTGTAACAGGGATGGAAGTTGAATTGTGCCCCGATGTCTATTTCTATACTTTTCTAATTGCAAATTATCAGTGGTTCCATTATTCTAAACAGTGACTTAAACTTCACAAAACTTATCCAAGGGAGAGGAAAAGAATGTTAATCAGGTCTTGTAAACTTTAACCAACCTCTCTGTTAAAGATTCATTTGGATTTAAATCAATGCCCACGTAAAAAGCTCTGAGTAATGGGAATTTTCCAGCTATAGCTATAGGGGAGTAATTGCAGCTATCCTGTGTGGATGCATTTTTATTGCAGGATAATATCCTTTCAGGGAATTATACCAGAATAGTTATTCCACTGGAGCTATGCTGGGAAATTTCCCCATGTAGATGAGCCCTTTAGGGTACATCTACACTGCAGAGAAAGACCTGCAGTATGGCCATGGCTGACCAAGTCAACCGACTTTGGGCTCAGGCTTCAGGGCTAAAAATTACTGGGTATGCACCTTGGGCCGCAGCCTGAGCCAAACATCTACAGGGCAGTTTTTAGCCCTACACCGAGTCCCATAAGTCTGAGTCAATTGATCTGGACTCTGACATTTGATGCTGTGGGTTTTTTGATTGCAGCGTAGCCGTACCCTCAGTCACCTAAGAAAGAGCTCTTTGAACTTTTCTTTACTCTGCAATACGTTTAATAACCTGTGCAATCTGGCCAGTGTTCCCGGGTTTGAGACTTGCAGTACTCTAGAGAGAGAGTTCAGATTCTGCAACCTTGCCCATATCAGATCAGCATTTCTAACATCCTAGGGGTTGTGTGTATATTTGTTATCAGTAAAAGCGGAATCCTGTTTGCCACTTCATTATAAAAACTCCATTACAAATCCAATTAGCACTGTGATTAAGCATTTGAGTGCCCAGAATTGTAAAAGATTCTTAATAGCTTTATGTACAGGATGCCTTTAGAAAGCTTAAGTATTCTTTTTATATTTAGGATAATGTTTTCAAATGTTAAATTTAAACGTGTGTGTGTGTGTGTGTGTGTGTGTGTGTGTGTGTGTGTGTGTATATATATACACATTTTTTTGTACTGTTTGTTTCTTAATAAAATGCCAAAGTCATATATATGCTTGTCTTTTTCTCTTACATTCACTATGGGTCACTGTAACATTGTATCTGCATTTGAGATTTTATTCAGCGCTTTGGTAGTGTGATTAAAAATCCCATAGGACTTTTTCCCCTTCAGAAGTATATTTCCAAATGTTCAGTAGAAAATGTAGTGTTGCTGTGTGCTGTTAAACAGAGTTTGTTCTGTCCAAGAGGTGGCTGTATTTTCGTAATGAGTAAAGCGATCCCAGATCTCTACATTCCTCTTGGACATTGAGACGAACAAAGTGATCAAGAATCTGTGCAGCATTAAAATACACAGTCATGCTGCAACATTCTACCCCCAGAAGGATTACAGTGCAGCGGTCAGAACTAGTGCCCTTATTCGATGCACAAAATGGTTGTACTTCTATGCTCCAGTCAGTGCTGGGAGAAGAGACTTATTCCACTTACCCTACCACAAAATAATCATGGTGCTATAGTCCTTTTAAGGCAGGAGTCAAATCTTGATCCCTATTCCCTGCTCCCCCTGGGACTTGCTTGGTAAGTTTGGACTAGGTTTTTAGCCTTGTATAGAGCGGGTATCTCTCACAGCTGTGCCATGGGGATTAATTATCTGATCTCTGTATTTCTTCAAATTTTAAAAAAATCTTTAGCCCTCACCTTCCTCAACAGCCTTGACAAAGAATAAGGAAAGGTGGCCTGTGGGGAGGCAAGCAGGGGAGAGGAATGAGCTACAAAATCGAGGCCCTTTCGCAGAGAGTGCCTGCTTAGGTCTCTGCAGAGCTGAACTATGGCAGTGTGCCATGTGGAGAGAGGCAATCTCTCGGGACTCTTAGGCTGGGTCTACACTGACCGCAGCAAATTCGCCGCCGTCACATCGATCGCTCTTGATCGACTGAGCGGTCTGTATAGATGCGCTCAGTCGATCCAGGAAGCGACACAGGAAAACCACACCCGTAAGTGGATTAACGCTGCGTCGAAGGGAGCGCTGTTCCCTTCGATGCAGCACAATATGAACGCCGCGTGGAGGAGACGCTGCAAAGTTGACGGGAGATATGCAAGTGATTTACGTCACTTGCGTATCTCCTGTCGACTGCCGCTGAATCGCCAAGGTAAGTGTAGACCGGGCCTTACTGGTGCACCTTTGGGCTGCAGATCTGAGCATGTTCATTACATGTGAATTTCTACATGGCTGTGGGTGACGTGAGTATGAAACTTCTGTTACATAGGTGTCAAGCCACTAACTTTAGAAGAGTCACTCCTTTTGTTACACAGATGTAAATCTGCAAGATCGAGCCCAGAGATTTTCTGCTTTGGGAGGTTGCTAGAAAGCAGCAGCTGATCAAGAACTGCTGCATCCACACAGCTGCCTTGCAAGGAAAGACTTGACAGAAGAGAGGCTGTGTAGCAGCTGGTGTGTTTTGTTTTAAGAAATAGGCTTCAGAGCCTCTCATTTTTCATGCACTCCTTGCTAAATGTCTGCTGATCCTTAACGGATGGATCCGTGTTGCAGAAGATAAATCTATCCCTGAAGTTCTAAATGATGGCTTTGAGCTGATGGCGATGATTTGTTTAGTTCAGAAGAATTTAAACCCTGGGGAACTGCCTGTAGCTAGCATGCCCACTTCTCAGTATTGGTTTGGGTTTCAGAGAGGCCATTTGTCAATAAGAGAACAAGAAATAATTTTAAAATTCCAGGTGTGTTGCCTCACTTGCAATGAAGCATTGACTAACAACCAACATTTTACGGCTAGTTATGATGCGTTTTGCTCCTGCCGCTATCTTGATTTTATAATCGCTTAGCAGACTTTCGAGAGAGAAATAATTATTTTTTTCCTGAGAAATCACTGATGAGTAGCAGATTGCTGCCAGAAGATGAAAAGCGCGGGCTGGCTTATCAAGGCACTGCCTCCTCCACCATCAGTGCAAACAGTAAACAGGTTAGGTCACAAGGAAACAGGGCTCACTCCAACCACTAAAATAGCCAGGACTGGACTCCATTATAGGCACCCTCAAGCGAAAAGGCTTTTGGCTTCCTGCTACAGTACGTACGTATACCTCCCCAGCTGATTTGTGTGGCGAAAGGAGGTGGAGGAGGAGCATCATTTGTCACCTATAGAAAATGAGAGAAACTCAGAGAAAGGGCTACTGTACCTGTTTTAGTCCCAGCGTGCGCATTGTTACTGTTGGAGCCTGCATGGCTGTTTACCTTGGGAGAGAACCTCAAATGGGAACAGGTCCCACCCCAAAAGAGCATGAAATGGTTCCTAACGTTTTGGTCTTAACCCATTTTGCCTCTGCAGTTTGAACGTCCATTCAACCAGAATCTGAGTGCCCAGTTGGTAAGATACAACAGTGGAGGGGAACCCAGGGGTGGGGAAGGGGGGCAGATTTAAAGTCTTCACTCATTTCCTATACCTCCTTGGACTCAGTGCAGCTGTGGAAGGGAAATGGATAAGACACTTACTTGCCCACACACCCAAGGCAGCCAGAATGGCGTGCTGGCAGTGGGGTGTAAACTGTAACTGCATCCACTCCTGGGTGCGTACCTCAAAAAGGAGGGGTGAGGAGTGCTTCTATGCCTATTTCCTCCAGAATGGTTGGGGAAGGGAGGGGGCGTCCCTCCCTCTTCACAGACTGAACATGAATCTCAGCTGGCTGCAGACATCCTTTATCTTCAGGGCGGCAAGGGGAACTATTATCCACTATTCAAACGATGACCTGGTTCTTCTGGACAGAGACAAACATGGCCAGCAGTTAAAGGCAGCAGTGTGCGCAAGAAGATGAACTTGGCTGGCTCAGGCGACTGGTAATTTGTTGGGGAGCCTTTCACCTCTAAGGCGTGGGTTGTATCTAAACAGTCAGTGCAAGAGGTTTCCATCTCCATCCTCTCAAGAACCAGGCGTAAGGCCCTCTGCAATCATCTGCTTCGCTTTAAAATAAGATTTTATATAACACAGTGAGTTTTTTTTTAATTTGCCTTGTGTTTTTTGAGCATTTAGGACTCAAATTGTCCAGCATTTCTCCTGAACAAGGAGAGCTAGAACCTTCCCTTTACAAATAAATAAATAAAGCCGAGATTCCCACATAATCATCTGACTCCAGAAGCTGTGGTGTTAAAAAAAAAAAAATCTCAAGAGGCACGAGAGTTTAGCACCCCAGAAAGAAATCCAGCTGTGCCATTTTCTGGGTCTAAAGCAATGTTTATTTTCCAGGGCATACTGAGATCCACACTGTAAAAGGATTGCAAATGTTGCCCACCCGTGTGCTAAAAAGCAGTTGTGGGAAATGATTGACTCAAGGGAAAAACCAGTCACCAGTCATTCAATGATTGCTCCGCCAAGCCGAGTGGTTTTTGGAAATGCAATGCAAGCAAGAATGTATTGTTACCAACCAATGATTCAGCTAGTCAGCCCAAAGCCTGAGCCCTGCACTTGTATGTGTATAACTGGGGGCACAACATTGAAAACCATCCCTCCTCCTCTTACCATCTATGATACGTAATTTGTAAACCTACAACTGGGAGCCAGGAGATCTAGGTTCAAAGCCCAGCTCTCCCTCACTGCCTGACCTTGGGCACATCACTTTCAATCTGTGTTTTGGCTTCCCCATCCGTGAAATAACACATCACTGTGGTAGTGGAGATCCTCCTTGGAAGGGAGCTGAAACATGTTATTTACAAACCAGGAAGTTCAGGGCAGTCTTACAACAGTCAGCGGTGTTGATTAAACCAGCCCTTTCATTTTTTTAGGCATCTGGATCTGACTTTTGGTTTCGGATTTTTTAAAAAAGAGAAAAGTTTAAACCAGTGAGATGGAAAATGGCCACGTTAGTCGCTGCTGACTTTCACCTGTGGTCGATAAACATCAAAAACTTGCCTTTAATTTAAAAATAGCAATAAACCATTTCACTGTGACTGGTTGGAAAAGCAAAGGTGACCCCCTCTCCCCGAGTGAAAGACGTCACGGAAGAGGAAAATCAAGCCCCATTTTCTCCTGCTAGAGCAGCATAGACCCAACCTGCGTACAGAAGAAAAGTCGTCGCCTTTGGTAGTACGTTGATGATTCACACCCAGGTGATCCACAGGTTACAGTGCAAAGACGAGTGTTGCTGATTAGCGAAAGCTGCTGTTGGGAATTTAAATGCAGAGATGCGCAGAGACTTGCGACGAGGTTGTAAACCCCTAGATCTAGACCGTCACTCAGTAGGTATTGGGTAAGCAAGTCTGGAACCCGCTGTCTGGTTTGACGTGCTGATTCTAGCCTGTTTCTTCGTCCCCGTCCATTTGATTCATGTACAAAGACAGAGGCGGTAGGCTAGAACGTGCCTGACCTGGATGAGGTTCAAACTCACTGACGATCATCCTGTAAGGAGGTGAGGAGTTGAGGTGATTTCTTACTAACTGGCTGGCTCCCCCATCCAGATTTTCTCCCCTTCTAAGATGCGGGACTGTTGGTAGGTCCCTACCTAACCGTGCATGGGGCAGTGCGACTGCCGATGCACAGCGGCGGCCGTCACGTCCCCTCAGCGCTGTGAGAGTAGGTGCTGTCACAGCCGGCACGGGGAAAGAGAAGGCAATGAGCACATAAGGACCTCTGTAACCCACATGGGGCCTGCAGTTCGAGCATCGTCCTCACTGAAGGACAAAGCTTCCCCTGCTCCCTGATGAGGCTTGACCAGAGCTTGCATGAGTGGTCGGAGAGCTGCTGGTCAGGACTTGCGGCCGCATCCTTCTAGCCAGTGGCACATGCCTACAGGCTTGCTTTGACCTCAGGCCAGCCACCAGTGGGGCAGGTTCCCACGGGCAGGTAGCTTGTTGCCTTGGTAGGGAGAGTCCTGGCAAGGAAATCCCTCCTCTGCCCTGGTTAAAATAGCAGACTTCAGCCCCAAGCCCGTGCTCAGGCGAGGCAGTAATCAAAGGTGTCTTTCTCTATGTAGTCCGTCCAGGTGGAGTAGGGCATGCTCCGGTAGGGGTCCAGCAGGATCCGGAAGCAGTGGATAATCAAGAGGCCCAGGAAGATGAAGAGGAAGAAGATGCAGACAAAGGCTGCCTTCGGCTCCAGGGTCAGGGCCAGGGCAGCTCCCGGCATAGACAGGGGGGTGCTGACGACATCCTCTGCCACGGTGAGGAGTGAGGGGCCTGGAGGGTCGACACTGGCTGCGTTCTGGACCTGCAATCAGAAGGCAGCTTCATGCTGTCAGCTCCCCAGGGCTCTATGCCCAGCAACGCCAGAGCAGCTTCAGCAGGTCCCCCCCTAGCCAGGACCCAGGGCAGGTCTGCTGCCCCCCATCTCGTCCCCCGGGCTTTCCTCAGCTTGGTTTCAAGCATCCCATGCACTCAGGCACCCTCCTTTTCCTCTGCCACCACGCCCTTGGGTGGGGAGCGGCCCCGAACCCAGCTCTACGGATCACTGCCATGGAGGGAGCCCGGAGCTGGCCTCAGGACCGCTGTGCTACCTCCACTCCCACCACCGGATGCAGGAGGTGAGGCTGAAGAGAGGAAATCCGGCATTGGTGGGGTTTCCTCCTGGCCCCCTCACACCTCCACCCCCCTGGGGTAACAACTCATCATGGCCCTTGCAGCCATGCTCATTCTGAGCTGCCAACGTGCTCCCTCAGTTGTTATCCCCAGCTCTTAGCTGGCCCCTTTCAGCAGCAAATCACAAAGTGCTTTGCGAGGAGGGTCAATGTCATCATCCCAGTTTTGCAGGTGGGGAAACTGAGGCACAGAGAAGGGACGTGGCATGCCCAAGATCACCCCATGGCAAAGCCAGGAACAGAACCCAGCTCTCCCGATGCCTTGCCAACATTCTGTCCACTAGGCCATACAGCCGTTGTCTTGGCAGCCTGGTGTCAGGCGAGCGCTAAGGTCTCAGAGGAGTTATTTGGGCCATTGCTGTTAATTTTATTACGTTTTGGAACAGCGAGGAAATTCCAGAAGCCCGGGAGAGTGCCGCTGTTGGACGGACCCATCTAGGCCAGTTGTTTAACCTGGCTTCAGTCCAGGGCAAAATAATGGACGAGCTGCTAGAGGGTTTCAAATGATAATTGCACTGCTAGCCTCTCTAACATGTTAACGCCATGCACCGTGGCTTTATGGCAAAGAGGTCATGCCGAACAAATCTGATTTCATCCTTTGTGGAGCGCACAGGCTTGGCTGCTGCGAATAACTGCGTCGAGGTGATAGACCGACTTCTGTGAGGTGATTGACTTGGTGCACAGCTGGCGCACGCGCACTGCATGCTAGCACATTCCACTGCCGCTGAGCCTAAAGGAGCCTAACGTAGCTAGGTACCCACCTCTCATGGCAATTCAGGGGCTATGAGACATGTCTCCCTCAGTTTCCTTTGACACTCTCAGTTTGTAGCTACGTAGCGCAGACCCACACGTGCACTAAACCTCTATTTTACACAAACGCACCCACAAAAACGTCTGTTACACACTTTGCACAGAGACACCCTCCTAGGGCTTAAATTCTCACTTAGCCTTTTCTGGGCTTGGGGCTTCTCGCCCGGGGGGTTGAAAATATTCACTGGCCTGCGGGAATTTCTCTCCCTCATGTACAGTGCACCCTAGAAGTTGAGAGGCTCAGTGCCGATGTCTCACTCCAGAGCATCTGTGTGCATGACCATCTCCAAGACTTTGCATCCAGGCCCTGCTCCATCCCTTCTCCCCCCACCCCAGCACAAGACCCGAGCGGGTTCGGGGCTCAGGAGCGAGCCCCAGGCTGCAGGAAGAACCCACCACGGGTACGTACCGCCGGTGCGCAGAGTCCCGTGTGTAGTACAGCCCCTCGCTGCCCCTGCCCGGGGCCCTGCATTGGCGGTGATGCCCCGTCGCATACTCGGGAGCGGTGACAGCCTGCCAGGCAGTTTCCTCTTCTACTGGTTGGTGCCTGAGCCGTGGCGTGTGGCACCGAGACGCCCTTCGCTGCTCAGCCTGGGTGGGGTTTGAGTCTTAGATGCACAGATTCCAAGGCCAGAAAGGCCCATTCTGATCGTCCAGCCTGATCTCCCGGTTAACACAGGCCAGGGAAGGTCTCCAAAGTTCAACCCTTCCCTCGACGGACACCGGACCCCAAGCCCCCTTGATCTCCCAGCCGGGCCCCTCTGCCCATTCCTCAGAGACCGTGGCTTGCTCGCCTCCGATCTCGTGCGCACGGCGATGCCTGGGATGCGTCGAAGCAGTTGCCTGTGGCAACCGGTCGCTAGAGCAACTCATTCGCTAGTAATCCGGTGATGCCGGAGCCTCGGCGTGGCCCGGCATCCCTGCCCACGTGCTGCGCCCAGCGGCCAACGCTGGAGGGAGGGGGCTGCCCCCCGCGGTGCCCTGGGCTGAGCTGAGACCTGCCAACGCCCGGGGGGGGCCGAGTGGCTGAACATACCCAGGACTCCAGCAGGGAATGCTGGCATTCTGCACTGGCCCGGGACATCCCCAGCTCTGCCAGCCACGGCACAGGCCGGCACGGCGCCTCTGGCAGGACCGGGCTGGGAACATGGGGCGAGAAGGCCGGGGGAGGCTGAGGACATAGGGGCGAGCCTCTGGGGAGGGGCTATTTGCACAGCAAACACAGGCAGCGCAACCTCCTCCCTCAAAGCCTGGCCAGTGCGCGCACGCTGACGGCCCATGCACACATACTGACCCACCCCCATAGCGCCGGAGCCCAGCAAGCGGGGAATCCAGAGCCAGGGAGACCGGCACGTTGAAACCTCAGTTTAGACTGACAGGGCCGGAAGCGGGTCCATGCCAGGAGAGGCCAGTCCTGGGGGGGGGACCTGAAGCCAGGGACCTGCCCTCCCATCAGAGGCACTGGAGTTCAACACGGCTCCTCAGGCAAACGAACTGGGGGCCAGGCCGGGGATGTGAATGGTTCTGGTTCATTTCCCCCGCTGCCCCAGAATGCAATTGACTGAGGACCAGCTGCCCTGCCTGGCTGGGGCCCTGCCAGCAGCGTGAGCTTGGTGTGCGTGTTGCGGGGCGGCCCAGCAGCGGCTGAGTGTGTTCACTGGGGGCGGGAGGCAGGGCTGGGTTCTCCTCCCACTCCGCCCCGGCTCACTGCGTTAGCGTCTGGCTTGCCTTGGTGCGGGCGAGAGTGGACGCCAGGTCCTCGGGCTTCAAAGCCACCCGACCATTTCTAGAGATACCTTCTGCCCCTCACCCTGGCATCTGGGCACCACACGTTCCAGAGCTGGTAGCGCCACCAAATGCCCAGTGCATCATGGGAATAAAAATTGGAGCTGAGCAACAGTGTGGGGGGGCTATTCATTCGCTCCTGGCTGCTTCTCTGCCTTCCCCATATCATGGGCACACAAGTGCCTCTTTTGGCTTCTGAATCCCCCACTGTTCGGCGTGGAAGAGAACATTGATTTGCCCATGGGTGAGGGTGTGTGGGTGCAGGGGGAAGAGCTTCAACCAATTCTTACTTTTAAAACAAAAATGACCAGCTTTGGAGCAGGTCTGCTCTGACAGCAGGTCTTCGCTATGTGAAACACACGAAGGCAGGAACGTTGGAGAAATCGGGGGCAGGCGATGGAAATTCACTAGGGCTGGCTGCAAAAATGATTTTTGGAATAGCTGGGGGGGACCAGATTTTTTTTGGAGCAGAGGCTGTCTCTTGGAGCTGTGTTTGTACAGCTCCTGGCACACTTGGGCCGGGAGTGGGGAAGGTGCTACACGAGTAAAGCTGGTAAAAAATAACAACATTCATACAAATGTATAGATAGCTCCAACAGCAGGATTCAAACTCAGGGCCTTCAGAACGAAGCACGCAAGCCTTTACTGATTTGGGCTGGAAGCTCAGCGTCTATGTACTGTGGGAGGCTCATTGTGAGACGATCAGCACTGGCCTGGGCCGAGCCCTAGGGTATATTTTGGATGGAGCTCCGATACAGCCTGGCTGGTGGCTGCCAATTAAGTAGGACCTACAGGAATTGGCTTTTCCCCAGTATGAATTTTGAACAGCAGCCTGGGCCCGCTAAGAGCCTGCGGGCTGGGAATCTTCCTGGCGCTGCCTGTGACAAACCCGTTTCCCCCCCACATCCTTCATCTGTTTAGCCTGGGAGCGTGTCAGGCCAGGGCCAGCCCTCACTCCGTGTCTGTGCAGTGCCCGGCACAACAGGGTCCTGAACTCAGATCAGGGCTAGAGGGGCCATCTTAGCACTAACAAAGTGCAAGCCCGAGCTCCGATGAGCATGTACTGGGCTCATCTGACCACAAGGGGGGCCTGTTGGCTTGTCAAATCCTCCCTCCAGCCAGAAACAGCGAATGTCGTGGATTTCAGGCTGGGTTTGAAGCTTCCAGCAATATCACGGGCGTGGTGAACCCCCCCCCAGAGTCGCCCAGGGCCGTGGAGAACACACACAGCACTAATGGGGAAGGACCAACCACTGGGGAGGGGTTAGCATTAATCAAATACAACAGCCTCCAGAGGTGCCAAGGCGCTAGGTGCTGTACATACATACTTTCTGCGTTCACGGATCCTGCCTGCCCTAAAGAGCTCACAGGATAAAGAAACAAAGGCAAAACCAAGGCACAGAGGGGCAGTGACTGACACAGTGGCAGAGCTAGGATTAGAACCCAGGGGTCCTGGCTCCCCATCTGCTGCCCTTTGGGCTAAAGGACGCTGAGGACACCTGGCACTGTTGATTGCTTCCATCACTACTCTCTGCACCCCTAGTTCTGTTTTTTCTACGATGGGGTGTGTAATACTAATGAATAAATTATCATTAACGTGGGGCTGCCAGAACGCTGCACAGCACCGCAGGTTGCAGCGATCCGCTGATTTCCATCCTGGTATGAGGCTATGGTCCGTATTTTAATCCTTCTGGCTAAGGCTTGGTGGCTGGACAGGGCTGGGCAGAGGTTTACACTAGGCTGTCTGTAGTAGCCCCTAGGTCTTTCTTCTACACCCACAGCCCATTGAAAAGCCGGTGTGCCACGTGCCTCACCGAGCAGCTTCCTTCCAACCACCATCACTGGCCGACGCGCAGTTTCATTTGCCATCGCGCCGCCCGTTCGCCTGACCTGGGCAGGTCCCTCGGAAGTTCCTCTAGCCAGGAGGAAGCCGAATCATTTGGCAACAGCTGTATGATGCGCCGCTTTGCTGCTCGCCCCCTGACGTAGATCTTCAGCGGGTAGATGAGCCGGGGGTGGCCCTAATTACCCAGGACATTCCTGCGTGGTTCCCACAGGCTGCCGCAAGTGGACGGGGAATCCAGCACATCTGGACATGGACGTGGCTGGTACCTCTGTGATAGGGTCTACAGCGTCCTGTTTTGCTCGGGGCCCTCCTTCTTCCAAGCGAGGATCCTCTCGCAGAGTTGGGAGCCCAGAACCAGGTGTTCCCATAATACACCCCACTGTTAGTATTAAGCGCATTACGGTAGCACAGGCATGGACCGGGACCTCGTTGCGCTAGGCGCTGTACAGACAAAGAACAAAGCAACAGCCATGGTCCAAGACAGCTTGTAATAACTGTTACCATGTTTACATGCGTGCGCGCGCACACACACCCCAATATAATTGTACACAGAAATGTGCGCACACAAACATATAAATGCATGCACAAAGGCACACCCACACACACAAAGCCAAATGCACATGCCCACAAATGCACGCCCACACACACACAAACACCTCCCTCCCCCAACATTTCCCCGAGCAGCAGTCCACCAGCTCTGCCCTCCTTCCCAGAGTAGAGCCACCTGCCCTCGCTGGCAGTGGAACGGTTGAGGAGCCACAGAAAACAGCCAGGAAATACAGGCAGCGAAACATTCCTAGTCGATGCAGAGAGAGTCACATGGTGCACGATTGATTGATCAATAATTAAACCAGCAGGGGGTGAGTGCAGGGGGATGGGGGGCTGCTCCAGCCCCTCAGGGATAACCCACCCACAGAAAAAAATCCATCCCTCATTCCCATGGTGCAACGGCTTGAATCCACAGTGTTACCTGGGCGCGCACTGGCTCAGCCAGGTTTAGCCATGAGGAGAGGCTTGGCACACGGCCATTGCTCCTCTTCAGGCCAAACGAATTCCCAGGGCTCTGGCTCCCCTTCAGAAGCTCCCGGGTGACTCTGGCGCAGCCCCCGCCCCCCCAGAATGTGGTGCTGCCCCTGCACAGCCCCGTCGATGCAGAGCGGAGGCCTGGCTGTGTGAGGAACAGGTGTGTGATGCAAAGGGCTTTGCGTGTGGGCAGGTGTACGTTTGTGCGGGGGGGATGCATTTGTGTACGTACACAGGCTAAACACAGCTACCATCGTCCCACAGGCCCTGCTCGTGGCATGTGCTGGGGTCTCCCCTGAAGGACGGCTGAATCTCGCCACAGGCAGGCGGCGCTGGGGGGGGGGAGGTTTAGGGGACAGAAGAGTGGGGGACTCTAGGCAGAGGACTCCTGCCTTGGGCCCCAGTCGTCACTGGGGGGTGGGGGGGTGGAAGGGAAGCAGGGGCTGCCTGAGCTAAGCTCCTGCTGGCAGATCTGGTGAGCCGGTGCCCATCGGCCCATATCCCGGCACAGTCCTGCACGGGCTCGGGCAGCCGGGGCCAGGCCACCAGCCAGTGTGATGTGGCTAAAGCCCGGCGTCACTCCAACTGAGTGTGTGTAATACGCAGGCCTCACCACTAGGGAGTGCTACCAAGACACAAAAGTTTCGGTACTTAGGCCCAAAAGCATTAAAAAAAATAAAACGAGCCTTTGTTCCAGGAGACGGGACCCATAAGCTGCCCCAGAGCCCAGGCCAGGCTGAAATGCAGGCTAGCCACTCTCCCCGCCCCCACACTGTGGGGTTAGTTCCTTGCATCAGGGTCTGAAGGAGCCAACACGACAGTGAGCTGGTGCAGCCTAGGGGGTAGGGTCCTAGGAGCTGGCTGGGCTGGGCTCTAATTCCTGGTTCTGGCTTGTGGGGTGACCTCGGACAAGTCACGGCTCCTTTCTGTGCCTCAGCTTCCCCAGCTGTAAAGGCCGCTACACACCGCCTTGGTACAGCACTTTGAGATCTATGGCGGAAGAGCCCTGTGTAAGGGGCAGGGACGAGGATGCTGAGCGGACGTGCCAGGACGAGTTACACCGCTGCTCCGGCTGCTGTGAGCGTGGCGAGAGGGCTCACAGGCTAGTTAAAGGGCCACTACCCTATTCCTCTGCATGCCGTCCCCGCCCCTGCCGTCTCAGGTGGGCGCAGTATTTGCCACGTCCTGGCGTCCGTTTGTCCTCGAAGACGCCCAGTGCCAGGGGAGGAATGGAGGGCGGTTAGTAATGCTTCCAATAACGCTGCCTGGTTTGCATCACGGCGGGGGTTGCGCAAAACCGCCTGTCCTGGTGGAACGGGCCTGACAGCGGGCCGCGTAGAGCCACGCCCAGCTCTGCACACACACCCTTGCATCCCACCGACTCACTCACACACACACAGCCCTGCCATGTCGTCGCTGCTGTGTGCACCCGCGTGAACAAACCTGCATTAAGACTCCCTGGAGCGCCGTTCCCAGCGAGCCTGGGAGTGGGCGTTGCCTGGGTGTGTCGGCGTGAAGGACCGGTTACATGCGCACGAATGCCCAGCTGTGCGCGGGAAGAGGCTGGTTCCCACCCCACGTACCACAGCCAACTGAGCCAACCCCTCAGTGTATGTAGTTCACGGGCGTCCAGGCACACTGCAGCTGCATGCATCTGGGTACAGGGCTGTCCCGTTTCTCCCGGATCAGCTCTGACAATGGAGCTCTGCCTGGCTGCCCAGTGCCAGGGTCCCATTCATTGTTCCCCACATGGGTGCATTGTTTGGAGTAGTTCCTTCCCCGGCTGGTCAATGAATGGGCCGTGCAGTTCTCAATAGCTGCATTCACAAGAGAGCTTCCTGCCGGCAGGTGGTGGCAGGGTGGGGGTCACAGGATGCTGGTGGGGAGGGAGGATTGCACAATGGCAACTTAATGCTAGTCCCTCTGGGCCAGGGAGTTCATTTAGCCAGCCGCTCTCCTCTGCATCGGCATCTCCAGGGCCATCTCGGCCAACTGGACGCCTTTGCTTATCCCCAGGCAGCAGCTGGGCCAGCTGCCTCACACGCTGGACACCCTTAGTGTGTCGCGAGGACATCTAGTCTCTGAGGCCTGTTGGATCTTTGGCCTCTCTGCTGGGGCTGCCAGGGAGGGAGTCACGCGGAGCCAGTTGGAGTGATGGCCGGGCGCCACTGGCATGTGTCCACTGGGAACTGGGCTGAGCCCTAACAAACTTCTCACAGCAGCAAGCTCATGAAGGGCCCGGTTCTCCCCTGCCCTGCGCAGTGCAATGTGGACAGCCATCCACTGGCTCTGGTGGCCATTCGCACCCCCCCACCCGTCACTAGGCTTTGGTGTAAATGACTGCATGAGGAGCAGGCTGCTGGGGAATCAGGCCGCACAGCAGAAAATCAGGCCTGGTGACTTCAAATCAAATCCAGACTGGACTGGTAAAGCAATGGCATAAAGCTCCACGCCTCATTCCCTAGGATCCTCAGGCCCTGGGAAACACCTTGGGTTTCTCCAGACAAGTATTTCACTGCTGTCGATTCTTAAAAATATAAAGGAAACGCCTATCACTGGCCCAGCCCTCCGGAGAAAAAGGTTCACTGTATTATAGGTAGCGTCAACTGAGATCAGGCTCCCATTGGCTCAGGCACTGTTCAAACACAGCGTGAGAGACAAAACCCTTAGGCCCACAGCCTCAAAGGTACATGGGAGTTAGGCACCTAAAGACCTTTGAGGCTCTGGGCCTTACAAGGTAAATAAAGGGTAGGAGGGGAAACTGAGGCACAGAGCAAGTAAGTGCCCTCAGTCACCCAGCAGGCCAGTCGCACAGCCAGTTGGGGCACTGGAAAAAAATCCCCCTGCAAGACTTTTCCACTGGAAAACACCCCTTTAGTGGGGCCATCTGAAAAAGGAACATTTCACAATGTCCATTTGATACGAAGGGACACATTTTTGGTTTTGTTTCGGCTTTAAAATGTTTCCTTTTGGGAAAATGCTGGTTTCCATTTTGGTTTGGGACTTTGAGGGGGTTATACCCGCTTTGCTCTTATTTCCACTGGGAAAAGGCTGGGAAAAGTTATAAAAATGAAGAAAGTAGCCCCCATTGGCCCTCTTACGCTCCAGGAATTATTTTTGGGTACGTTCTCTGGCCTGTGTTACACAGGAAAGGGAGACTAGCTGATCACAGTGGGCTCTTCTAGCCTTGGAATCTCCTCTTCTTCATACTTTTTTCAGATCGAGAAAGTGTAAAAAAGTGTTTCCTCCCCCCGCCTTCCATTGGAAAAGGAGGAAAAAGCAGATTAAAAAAAATCGAAAGTGCCCCAAGCAAAAGGGTTAAGCCAACATTTTTCCACTGCCAAAAAGCAAAACGACGTGCCGTTTGAACGCAAAACCACAGCAAACCGCACTGTGGTTGGACATGTCAATTCACTGCGACGCTGCTCAGTCGACGGCTCCCTGATCAGAAAACTGAAGATTTGAATTCCTATGGCTCGGGCACGATCTCGAGCTTGATGGAACCACATTTCCAGTGACAAACTGTTGGCCAGCCACGGTCAGAACCCAGGTGTCCTGTGGTCTAGTCACCAGCCTGGGTAACATTTTCCAAAGTGCCTAAAACCCATTTTCAAAAGTAACTAAGGCCAAGCTCCTCCGAGGCATTTCGATGTCTAACTCCTGTGTCTTTAGGTGCTGGACACCCAGCGAAATCAGTGGGAATGAGGCTTCTGTGGGCTTGGAGCATCTTGGCCTTAGTTACTTTTAAAATGAAGCTTGGGCACGTTGGACAATTGTTACCAGATTGAGCAGGTGCTAGGACCCATGTTTATCCGGCCCTTGCTACGCTGATGGGGTAGTTTCTTGTTTGGCAGCTGTTTTTTTGCAGGTCCTGCTGAATCCCACGCCGGGGATCTGGATCCAGTTCGGTTATTTGAAACGCCATTAAGGACAGAATTATGCAAGAAACACTTAAACTGCCTTCGGAAAAAAACTCTGCTTAAATATTTAAGAAGGCGCAGTGAGTCCCGGATTATTTATGAACTCGGGACGCTCCCAGGCCAGCCCTCCTGAGCCCATTTGCTCCACTTGCAGTCCTCAGCTGTGACAGCCAGGCCTCCCGCTCCAGAATATTAATCAGCTGCGCTGGAAGAGGCACAAGGAGACGCATGGTGAGCAGGCGCTCGCCTTTGAAACAGAACTCCAGCGAGGGGGCGGCAAAGCGAGCGCTGCTGGATCTAGTGCGCGCCCTCCCGTAACGAACTGGTGCGACGCTGATGACCCTACCATAACAGCCCGGCATGCCCAGCCCGTGCACCGATTGACCCTACAATAACAACACAGCCTATGCAGCGGGCGTGGGCTGTGTCATTTAGGGTGGGCCAAGCCTGGACAGTTAAAGAACCAGCCATGCAGCTACGTGCAAGAGGTTCTAGGCCAGATCTCCACTGGCGTCACTCACCGTGGCTTCGTGGCAGGGGGGGCTGTACTAGCCAAGGAGCTAGCCTGCTGCTCTGGCCCTGGCGGCAGGAAAGGAGAGGGGAAATTGGCAAGGCTCGCTGAGTTCCTGGCCTTATTTGGCTGCGATCCGTCCAGCAGGAACACCTGCTTTCGATTGTCGTGGCCTGGCTAATCGCCAGCGCGTCGCACTGCTGTGGATATACGTTCCTCTCATTATTTTAAACTAAGCCATTTAAAATCTAAGCGCGTTCGGGAGAGGGGGGCGGGGGGGGGCTCTTTATAAATAGCAGAGCTGGTGGGAAAACAAATCAAAGCAGATCGGGGGGTGGGGGGGCGGAGTGAGGGGGTTGGGAAGGAAAAGACAACCACGTGCAGCCGTGTTTCACTCTCTGCTCCCCAGCGCGGGTCATGTCCTGGCGTGAGTTACAGGTTTGGGAATGCGCCGGCCCTCCCCACCAGCCAGCCCGCGACCCTCGCGCCTGCCCCGCTGCTCTGCTTCTGCCAAGGTCACCCTGCAGCCAGGCCCGCGGTACCCCCCCACCATCGGCGCTCCCTCCCTCCCCCCGAGGGGATGGGGTGTTCATTTGCTGTTGGTTTTCACTGCCCCGGCAGGTATGGGCTGTGCCGCATGGAGACAGGACGGCGCATGAATGGGGCACTTGCCTGACCCTGGATCAATTCCCTGATCTGCTACAGACCTGGACATGCTGCGCCAGGTGTATCCACGCTGCCTGGGGGCTACAGGTGTGTCGGCGTTTCCAAGCCTGCGCATGAGAGCCCACGCAGCAGGGTCAACCCAGGCTTACACTTGCCGAGCCTGGCTGTACCGGCCCCGCGGATGCCTCCGTAGAACACCACGCAGCCCTTCTGCTGCGAGGCTCCATGCCTTAGTTTCCCCACCTGTCCCGGGGGGATGACAGCCCTGCCTCACCAGGGGCTGTAAGGATGAACACATAAAAGACTGCGAGGGACCCAGATGCGAGGGGATGGGGCCGAGCGAGCCGGAATGGCCTTAGTGCTAAGAGCACAGTGCTGTGATTAGAGGAGGAAGCCGGACGCCGCCTGTCAGAGCTGGCTACGGAAGAGATCTCCCAGGTTAACGCTGGCCAGACAGAAAAGCCGGAGGGGCCCTGCTCCTGTGTCCACCAGGCAGCAGAGCTGCTCTTTGCTGCGCCATGGACTCTCCACAGGATCAGGCCCTAAAAGGAAGCTGCCCTGGGGCACGGAGAGGTGCTGGGACAGAGCCTCGCCAGAGTGAATTGCCACTGCGGCGGCTCCGCTGAAGTTAGTTGTGCCAAGGTTGTCAGGGTAGGGACTGCCTCTCCCCACGTGCCTGCACAGCTGAAACCCTGATTGCACGGGGTGCGGGGCCTGACAGGGGCCTCCCCAGCGCCGGTTTGTGAAGCCTGGTCCCACTGATTTGGGAGCCAGACAGTGCTGGGTTAAGGCCTAAAGCTCCAGCTCCCGGAGTCCTGTGGTGAGAGGAGAATTACGACATCCCTGGGGTCTTTTAAATATCATGTTTCCGGCCCTTGCGGGTGGTCAGGAAACATTCCCTGCGTGCAACCGACGCCTGCCTGAGTCTGCAGCCAGCCTGACACGCTCCAAGAGGTGTGAACTGCCCCAGAAGCCTGCTGCTGGACTGGCCCCCTCCCTCCGCCCCACAGAGGTGGGGCTACAGCGTGAAGGCAGGGCTACAGAGGGGCACACAGTGGGGACTAAAGCCAGTTCCTCCCTGTTGTTTGCGTGTACTGCCTCAATTCAGATCTCGCTATGGAAACCATCAACAGCCAGCTGGAAAATGAAATCGCTGGGGCAAATGAGGTTGGCTGCCGCCGCAGTATATAATTCACTGCCTGAACAAATCTTTACCACTCTGGCTTAGTAATTTCCAGCTAGCTCGTTCGGCCAAGCCCAGCCAATTACGTATTCCGTGGCTCTCTCTCTCGCTCACACACACATACGCTTATTTTTTTTTAAATGGCTCTGCTCTTGGAAGTAATTTCAGGTAAGATCTCTGGAGCACCGTCCGTCTTGTGCTACGTGCCCCAGATCATCGCGTAATGGGACTGGCAAATCACCCAGATGGCCCGCTGCTGGGGAAAGCAATTGCGGGAAGCCGTGCACGCGGCCCTCATCTGCGAACAGCGGGGGTCAAAAGGACAAAAGGCGCCCCGCCTGGCCGTGGGCTGGGAAGGTGACGGCATCACCCCATTCTTTCCTGCACCCCGTCCCAGGCAAACACCTCTCGCTAGGGCAGGCTGTGAGCGCAATAAGCAGCACTTGTAGAGCGCTGCTCCATGTGGCTTGTGCTACCACAATCCCCATTCTCCAGAGAAGGAAACTGAAGCATGGAGTGGCTTGTCCACAGTCACGTGGCCATTTTCCAGCAAAGCCAGGCTTAGGCCGCAGCACGACTGGCTCCCAGTCCTGCACCTCACCTGCTCTGATGGAGGAAAACTGCCCAGCAAGCTAACTGCCCCCCCTTAACCTCTGCCTGCCCCCCTGTAGGGTGGGGAATGCCCTCCCCTGCTACAGCTCATTTAGCCATCATTCAAAGCTCATCTGGTCTGCTGTCTCCACAGCATTGGAGCGCCTTCTGGGCTCTCCTGGCCAGCATCTGCTGCGGCCACTCACCAGAGACCAGGCTGAGACCCAGCCCCCTCGTTTCACCCAGGGGCCGCCATCAGCGGGGCATAGATTTTAGGCAGGACCAGGTGTGGCAGTGCTTAAAGCAGCCACCTACAACTGTGTCTTGGTGATGCCAAGCCAGAGAGATGGGGTGGTGGTGGGGGGGTTCCGACGGCGTGGTCAGCTTGGAAAAGTCTCAGGTCTTGTTCCCTGTTCTGCCCGACCTGCTGGGTGGCCTGTTTCCCCTCCCAGCCATGTCTGTGGGGGTCTAGTTAACCTGTGAGCGCTTTGGGGCAGGGAACGTCTCTCTGGGACTGCACCGCACGCAGCAGAACAGGGCCGCACCCACCGCTGGCCCGCTAGGAGACACCCTAATCCAGCTATTAGTGAAGGGTGTGAACGCCCAAGGAGGATGCGTGGCTTGGGTGCCCTGGGCACCCACAGGGCAGTGCTAGGAGGATGGGAGTGAGTTTAAGCACAGGGAAAATGTAGCTGAACAGCAGAGAAATCCCTGCATGAGCATCTCCTCGGGGTTGCAGTGGGAGCCCCATGGCTTGGGATGCTCATGAGGCTGGCTGTGAAACAGACGATGGGAAACGTTCCTGCTCTGCCCGAAGGGGGATGGAATAGACGGCGTCTTATGGGGGCTAGTCCGCCCCCTAATTCCTTTGGTTCACCCTCTGCACCGGGCTGGCCAGACTGGTTGCGCTCTGGTTCTGGGACGAGGGCGACGTGTTTCTGTTTAACTTAACCCTGCTCCCAGCTGACTTCAGCCAAAACCAGAGCGTGCACCCGGCTCGGGAGTCAGTTGAGACCCGCGATTAAAGCTGGGCTGTGCCAGCCCCCGGCCTGGTTCTCGCCAGTCTGGCGCCTTGTGCCGTACTCTGCTCCGTTGTTCCCAGTGGCCTTCCCCAATGTTCCCTGTGGGCTGGGGAAGGGATGAGCCATTGTTTTGTGCCTGCGATTCTCCATTGTCCTCAGTTGGGGAGGGAGTTTCTCTGCTGGTCTCAATGGCGGGTTGCTGCGTGTTTTTGAATGTCTGGCTTTTGGGGCCTGGTCCAAAGCAGGCTGAAGGTGACGGGAAGCCTCCTATTGACTTCAGTGAGTTTTGGATCAGACCCAGGCCCCAGGGCGGGGGTGGGGTCAGATGGATCAGGCCTGTCTCCAAGTGGAGCAACATGCCACACTGGTCCCCCCTCCCATCCCCTCTGCCCCTCTTCCTGATGATCAGTCCAAACACCGGCTCTCACGGCCAGTGCCACTGTTGGTTTTTTTTCTTAACGCTCTGGTGCAAAATGCCTTTGAGGGTAATTGCCCCCACGCCCCCGGTTACCCTCCACACCCCAAAAAATGACCCACCACGCTTTGGGCATGACATTATATAATTCAGGCATCAATGCGGGCTGGGTCTGTCCCGCCACTGCATGTACATGGCTGTGGCACGCTTGGCCTGGGCACGGTTCGCTGTCCTACACAGTAGGATAAATTTGACTTCTCTTATGCGAAGTTACGTTGAAATATATATATATATATTTATAGCTATGTACAGTATTTATAGATGTGTTCCACAAGGTTCGTAACGCTGTCTGTCTGCGGCGTCCCAGCCCTCGGCGAGGCTGTCAAGTCGCTGGCCGGGTTAGGATCTCTCTGATCCCACCCCCCACTGCCGCCCCAAAATGGTTTTTGCACCCAAGCTGGGCTGTACCGGGATGATGCTTTCACTTGCCTCTGAGGGCTCTGAAATCTTCCTGATCGTCGTGAGGGACGCAGGTTCCCGGGATCCAGCGTGGGATGTTGCTACAGTGCGGCCTTTCCTTTTAAATTAAAAAGCAGTTTAGTCTAATAAATAAAAACCGTGAAAGGCAGGTTACTGGGGGCTTAAATGGAGCTGGGGGGAGGCGAGACAAGGAAGAAACTGAGGAGTGATCCCTTCTTTGCCCCCCCTTTCTCTCCCCACTCTGCCTGGTTATTGGAGTCGTTTGGAAGCAAAATGCAGATGGGGCTTGGAAGGCTGGCCCGGCTTCCGTTCCCACTGGCTCTGAGGCACGTGTCTGTCAGGGCTCTGCAGGTCCTGCCTCCCCATAAGGCAGAACAGGTTGAGCAAGAAAGGAGGCGGCTTGTTGCGAGCGTCACCCCCACAGCTTTTTATGTGGGGTGGATGCAGTGGCGGGGAGGGAGAGGGGAGGCTGGGTGCCATGTTATCCTCCCAGGAAGGTGCCCGCCGCATGGTCTGGAAGCTCCTTTGCTCAGGAGTTAGGTGGTGATGGAGGGAGAGGACAGATGCTGAATGCATGTTTTTTAAAAAAAGGCTCTTTGAGCTGCAAAATTAAAAATCCATGGGGCAGAGGAGGGTTTGGTTTTTTTGCCTGGCTGCTGACGATTGTTCTCTCGCCCTGCCTCCCAGAGCCACGGATGGGGCCGCAGGGGAAACGGGTAACAATGCCGACCAAGTCAGTATTTGAACTGGGCGGCCGGCTTGACGGGGGACGAGGGCATGAAGAGCGGCTTGGGGGGCACGTCGGGCTTCATGGAGGCCGATCGCTTGATGCCGCCGTTCCTGGGTAGCGAGCCCTGATCGGCGAAGCCGGGCTGCCGCGAGAGGAAGCCACCGTGCCCGTCGAGGGGCACCTGCATGCCCGTGGAGTGCATGCGGGTCAGGAGTGTGGGGGGCGGGTGCTGCCGGACCGCCTGGCTCAGACTGTGCTGCCGGGAGATCAGCGCCCCGCCCACTGCTATGTTCATAAGCTTCTGCGCCGAGGACAACGAGTGTCTCTGTGATGGGTGCCTGGGTGCCGGCTGCTTCCCTAGGCTAGGCTGCGGCGCGACGTCGGGCGGTACATCCAGTCTCCGGGGCAAGCTGTCCCGGGGGAGGGTGGAGGAGCTGTAGTAGGGGGCGCTCTCGGTGTCCGGGATCTTGGGCTGCACCCTGTTGGCGAAGGACATGGGGCTGATGGCCGGCTGATGGCCGGGCACCGCACTCAGCAGCTTCTTCGGGGAGCCGCTCGCCTCGTGAAGGTGTTTCAGCAGCTCCTCCAGTGTGGTCACCTCTGCCCCCTTGGGCAGGTAGCACTGGGAATGGCGCACCAGCACCCGCTCCACGTTGGGAATCTTCTTCTCATCCGGGTAGCCGGCCAGCGCCGGGTCGTAGCCTTGGAGGTTGCTGGGCAGCACCATGGCGCCGGGGAACTGGAAGACCTGGGCGCCGGAGACGGGGCTGTGGAACAGGTGGCCCTTGCCCTGCGACTCCTTGGCGTTGTTGCAGTTCTGGTTCTTTTCCCATTGGTTCCTGATGGCCTTCATGTTCTTCAAGGGCAACTCTGGGGTGGACTCGGGCGTGGGCAAACCCAACAGCTCCGGGCGCTCCTTCACGCCGGCCTTGGTCATCCCGTTGTGCAGCTCCTTCTCGCTGGGCAGTAGCGTGGTGTAAAGTTTCGGAGAGGAGGTCTCCATCAGTCCTTCCTTGGATGGGTTGTCCAGTAGCCCGTTCATCTTGGCCAAGCTCCGGAGGGACAGAGGGCGCTGGATCGTGTTCTCGGGGTCCTTGCTGACGTGTTTGGTCTTCTGGAACATGTGGCTGCAGTAGCAGGAGACGAACAAGCCGGAAAAGAAGGCCCCCAGGACAAATGCCACAAAGACGCAGCCAATGAGGAAGGTGAAATGGACGCTCTTGGAGTTGTCTTTGCCTTCAGAGTCCTGCCGCACGCCTACAAAAACAACACACAGGCACAAAAATTAATCAATGCAGACATCAACATCATCGGTAGCTTGTGAGGAAGTGGCTGGGGACAGGAACATCCCTTTCGTGGGCTGGAGCTGAGTAAAATACCCTTCCCGGATTGGGACCCATTTTGGAGGGGCCAGAAACTTCAGCTCGCAGCTTCTTTTCTCTCCTGTTTGCTGTGCAGAATGAAACAGGGGAAAGTCAAGGAAATGCCAGAATTTTTGCCAGTGCTAATTTCTGGAACTGCAGATGGGACTGCGCGGCAGTGACACAGAATGGAGAATGAACATGGGAAATGGAGTCTGATGGCCAATATGGAGTCAAAGAAGATGCAACGTGGCTGATTCACGCCTGAACTATCTCCTTTGATCTAGCCCAGGGGTAAAATTTGGCTCAGTGACTACTGTCTCCGCAGGGAAAGTTAGGCCAGTTCTGCGTAGTCAGTGCAAAACTGCCAGGGCGCCCCGGGATGTGGGTGTGTTATTTCTAGCAAAGGGCAAGCCAAGAAGGCCCTGTTCGGACGCAACTTCTTTAAAGTCAATAAAGTCTTTCAAGTCAATAGAAGGCCTGGTTTACTTACGACGGCAAAACGTTTGTCGCTCAGGGGTGTGAAAAAACTATCCCCCTGAGAGACATACGTTTTGCTGCCATAAGCGCTTGTGCGGACAGTGCTACGTGGGCAGGAGACAACATAGCTACCGCCGCTCATCCAGGTGGTTTTATTAGGTCGGCGGGAGAGCTCTCTCCGGTTGACATAACGTGCCTACACACGCGCTCTTACAGCGGTATCAGTGCAGCCGTGCTGCTGTAAATTTGAAGTGTGGACCAGCCCAAAGGGAAGTAATAAAGAGGAGATTTAGGCTGGGGGGTCAGACGGAGCAGCTGAAGACAGATTCAGAGATGTTCAGAGCAGAAGGGACCATTAGATCATGCAGCCTGGCCTGCTGTGTGATTACAGGCTGGATAATTTCACCCCATTATCCCTGCATTAGCCAAAAATTTACGCTTCACTAAAGTTTTGGATGTTGATTCAAGTCTTAGATGCTGCTTTGAACGAACTGAACCTCTTGCGACGACAAACAATTGAGAAGGAAGTCTTAGGAGAACACAGAGGATGTTGAACAATGCCTGCTTCTGGTTGAGGCAGAAATGCTGCCGAGAGAAGATGAAAAACAGAAGCGGGGAGAGGCATGAAGAGCCCCAGCGGGTTCTGCTGGAGATTGGGGTGACTGGTTCTGACCAGTTTACCCAGTTGCTCCAGTTAGGGAATGCAAAGTGTCAGTTTCCTCTGGGAAAATCCCTTGAAATTCAATCATCCTGTTAGCCTGGGACTGCAGCTGTTTCTGCTCTTTATTCTTTTTCTCCCCTTTGCAAGCTGCTGAGGCATTATCCGAATGACACTGTGCGGAGGGAGCCTGATTGATTTCAAAGCTGCGTGCTCCAAACACAGAACGGAGCAGCCGAGCGCAAGGCCGCCAGAAGGCAGGCGGCTGCGGAGAGCAGGGCGCAAGCCCTCTTTTCTATAGCACAGAGCGGCAGGTAAAGCAATCAGGGCTGCCTGATAGCTAATTGTGGAAGCTCACAGCAGAGGGCGAGAGGAGAGAAAGAGAGAGAGACAAAGACCAGACAGAGGGATGGAAAACTGGAGACGAGAGAGAGCTGGAAACATGGACGTGGAGAGAGAGAGAGAGAAAGAGAGAGAGAGGACTCTCTTCCACCCCACGCAAGGCCTTTAAGGGGGGACTCAGGAGTGGGTCACCACTGAGCCCCAAGAAAACATGGAGATAAGAGAAAGTGGCCAGGAGATTAAGGGACAGAAAAAGAGAGACAAGATTAGCTAGCTAGCTAAACGGGTGGCTGGGATTAAATAGATAGATGATAATGTTGCCCTTTGGGACTTTCCAAATTCTACATCTGCTCCCTAGCCCGTTACAGTCAGTGGGAGTTTGTCCCTTGGCTCGGGCCGCTCTGCGTGACTTGCCCCGAGCCCCTCGGGTTGGCTGAGTGGCCAGGGTGCGTCTTTGCTGATCTAGCTCTTTCTCTGGGTGTGGGGCAGTGAAGGAAGATGGCGAGCAGGGCAACAGGGAGGGACCTGTAGGATTCAACTGGTGGAGCAGCCACTGGGCCCTGCCCGTCCGTGCAGCAGCATGTGAACAGCCCCAGGCAGGTCCTGCTGGGGAGACGGGTGTAGGGAAGGGAGGGTTCAGGACACGGAAGCAGGAGAAAGCCTCCAGGTTCCGAGCATAGACCAGCCGCTCACTCCTGGGGTCTGGAGGGAACATTCCCTGGGTCAGGTTCTCCCATCCCTGCAGGATCCTGACTTGTCTCTTCCTCTGACGCAGCCGCTGCGTGCGAGGAGGTTGCAGCTAGATGGAGCCCTGTTCTCCCTCTGGAGAGTCCCCTGGGAAGGCAGTAGGGGGATGGAGCCCGGAGACCCAGCTGGTGCTGATGAGACGGCAGGGGGGCTCTGAGGCTCACTAGCAGGGCTGTGTTGTTTTGCAGTGATCCCAAAGGACACGTGATGAGCACAGGCCCCTCCTGAGATGGTGGAAGACACGATGGCCAGGCTGAGGGCCCGAAAGCCACATGCTGCCCAGAAAGATGCCCCTGCCTTCCCGCCCTCCCGTCTGGGGTTAGCCACCAGGGATTAATCACATTCCGTGCAGTTAGTAACGAAGCGAGAAGCAACCATGCCATTAAGGGAACTGAAGCTGCAGGGGGATCTGGTCAGCCGGCCATGGCAGGAAAGCGTATGTGGGTTCCATGCACCGGCAACGGCTGTGCTGGGGGAATGATTGCCGGGGGCAGGGGGTGGCGCATGACACAGGATCAGGGGGAGCTGCCCCCAGACCTCACACTCACTCAACAGCTGGTCAGTCGACCAAGAGACCAAGGAAACAAAGGGCCCATGAGCCATGTTTCCTCCTAAAAATACCTTTTTCCTCCCCAGCCCACACACACTCCAGAGCCACCAGTGGAACCCAGGAGTCCTGGATTCCAGACCCCCACACTAACCATGAGGCCACATGCCGTCCCAGAGCCAGGAAGGGAACCCAGGAGTCCAGGCTTCTATTTCCTTGATCTTACAACTAGGCAATGCTTCCTCCCCGTGCCACAAACAGAACCCCGGGGCCTGCCTTCCACGCCCCTACCCCTCAAAGCTGGGAACAGAACTAGGTGTCCTGACGCCACGCTCTCAAGCTCCAACTGGGTTCAGAAGAACCTTGGGTGGATCTTGACGCTAAGTCACGTGGTCGTCCGTCATCTCCCACAGCTCGGCCAGACAATTGGCATTTTATGTTATCCACAGGGGCCAGGCAAAAAGGCACCGTCTTCCCATTGATGCCTTGAATTTTTCACACATGGCGTGAGCAATGAAAGAGCCAGGAGGGGGTTGATTATTGTGACCGGGTACAAAACCCTATTACTCAGGCAAGGGGGAAAAAAAGGCTTTTTTTCCATAAAAAAGAAAAAGGGTAATAAAGTATCCATGGAAACGGGCCATTTCTTTCTCCTCGGGCGGGGAGAGTTGGACATCTGTGGTTCTTTCATCCCAGCGACTGGGAGGGAAAGGGGACTGGAACTGGGTCAGTACAGCATCTGCCAAAGGCAAATTTCACCCACGAGCAAAGCTATCAGAATAGCTCCTTTGCTCCCTAGTTTTGGGGAGTTAGAACGCCCAGGCCCTGTTGAAATCAGCCTTTCCACTGGAGTGAGGCTGAAAACTTAAACAGCACAGATGAGGAGGAAGAGGCTGGAGGAGAATTGGATTTTTTCCCTCTTCCTTCTTCTTTTTAGCGCCATAGAGGAGGAATTTGCTCCCTGGCTGGGAAAACGCTAGCGCGCCACATCACAGGCTGGAACGGGTCCACATTCAACCCCACAGCCCCTTAGCCACAGACTTTTAACCCACTGGTACCTAGGAGCCCTGTAGCTGCAATGCCTTTCATTTTAGGGGATTTGATTTTATTGTGCCTCTGATGTTTAACTGCCCCACCCCCAAGCTCTGAAAGGGGGAGACAGAAGGGGGTCACAGAGCTGGTTCATTGTGAGGCACATGTTAAGCCCTCATACCATACCTGCAGCTCCCAGATTATGAGGACCACCCCCCCATATACTTTTTTTGAGTACTGCCCTCCACCCTGGCTGTGTGTGGCTCGCTTTACAAAAGCCAAGCCACACTAGGCCTCTGAAAACAGGACTGTGTATGTATTTAATCCGCTACGTTTCATCGCAGGGAGCAAGGGACAGTGCTGCTGGACACAGGGACCCTCTTAATATTTTTTTTAATGGAGCTTGACTAATGACACAGGAAATCCACGTCTGTGCAGAACAAATCTGTTATTCAGACAAAGTTCAAGGGAATCTGCACTTTAAAATTCCCTTGAGGTCTGATTACCCCCCCCCCATCCCCTGACTGTTCAGATGTCCAGCCCTGCAGCTGGGAGAGTGTAATTTACGAGCGAAATGTCTTTTTTTATGAGCGTTGCAAGTGTCTCTCCAGCCTGCTGGCGACACGCTGGAAGGGGCCAAGCTCTCCTCCCCGTGCCCCAAAGGGCCAGATCCTCAGCTGGTGTAACTGGGTGTTGCACCATCAGAATCAACAGTGCTATGTAAGCTGAGAATCTGGCCTAGTGATTCCGATAGCGCAATGCCCATTCATACCTGAAAATCCGGCCCATTGACGTGGCCAGTGGGGCGGAGGCATGGGAGCAGAGGGGCAGGATACTGTGGTAACCACAGATGCGCCTGGCTTCATGAAGCCCCCTTCTGCCTACAGCCCACCGTTGCCTGCTCTGATTTATTTCCCAGGCAGGCCCCTTTGCTCACATGTGGGAGAGCTGGTGCCATCCATCTGTGTGGTGGAGCCTGTCCCAACATGGCTAACGGAGGAAGTCACCGGCATGGCAGGAACTGATCCACTGGGGCTGCGTGGCTGGGGAGACGTGGATCTGGCAGCTCAAAATGGCTATAGGATGTTACAGCCCCACATGGGCATCAGGCTAATGTCTAAGCTCCCCCTACCTTGAACCCTCCCTCCCTTGGCGGCCAGGGGAGCAAAGGTGCCGATGGAAGCACGGAGTCAGGCCGCTTCACATGGGATAGTTATCCGGATGCTGGGGCTTGTCCACACGACGGCTGCGAGCTCTGCTGCTGTAGCACCGAGTGTGGACGTTTCCTACACACGGCTTCCCCGAGCAGTGGCAGCCAGTCGACCGAGGCATCCTTCCATCGACCGGGCCCTGGGTACGCCGCGGGTAGGTTAGCACAGCTGCAGAGCTCCGGACTGTGAATTTTTCACACCCCTCAGCAATGAAGCTACGTCGACCCGCATTTTACGTGTAGACCAGGCTGAACTAAGGTGTGAATTCAAACCTCTCCAGCTATCGTGGTATAACCCCCGGGGGGACACTTTATTCCAGTGTAAGAAGGGCTGTTTTGGGTTTAGCATAAACCTTTTTCAAAGTGATGTATGCTAAGCCTAAAAGAGGCCCTCTGGACAGGGATACAGTGTTCTCCCTGAGGTTATTCTGGTATAACTAGCGCGGTTTAAATGCTCATCTTCGCCTACACTGGTGTAACCGTCCCATACAGACAAGCCCTTCGCGGCAGTCAGGAAGAGAACCCAGGAGTCCTGACTCCCTGCTCTAATCACTAGACCACACTCCCCTCCTAGAGCCAAGACTAGAACCCAGGAGTCCTGACTCCCAGCTCTTTCTGCTCTAACCATTCCAGGACCACTGCCTCCTCCTCACGCCAGCTGGGAACAGAACCCAGGACTCCTCACTACCATTTCTCTGCTCTAACCACTAGAGAACACTCCCCTCCTAGAACCAACGAGTCCCGCATCCCAGTCCCGGGCTCTAACCATTAGACCACAACCCCCACCACTGATTTTCATTATTGCTGAAGAAATCCAGCCATGCAAGAAGATGCTTTTGCTCTGAGGCAGTGTATATATGGGGTGTGTGTGATGAGTGGTGTTTTTTGTGGAGGGTGGGGGGGTTCCCCTGAAATCATTCCCTCAGATCCTCCAGTACCTGCTGGGTGGGTAGCTCCACCCAGGGCTCGGGGCTGCCGGCGATCTGGGGCCCTTACCCCTGCCCGTCCTGGTGCCAGCGCTGACTAAATAATGCCAGGCAAGCCTTTCATCTGCGGGCAGATAATTTGGCTGCTTTTCGGGACCCATTTACACATCACTCTGTCTCCGTCCACTCACTCCACAACCCTCTTCAGAGCTTTGGCTGCAATTTGATGGCGATTTTCTCTCCTTCCCTCCCGCCAGGAGCATCGCTGTGGCACCGCTTTACTTTGTTTTTATAGCTTGCTGTGCAGCTGGGTGGGTTTTTTTCAAAGACACATTAGTCCTAATGGCCCAGTCGGCTTGGCTCTGAAAAGCCATTTCAGCTCTGGCCCCTCATCCCTCTCCCACTCGAAGGGTGTTTGTTCCTTTCCTCACTAAATATTTGGACTCGGTTTTTTGTCTTCGGCATCTGAATTCAGCGTGGGGCAGGAGGGCCGGATCGACAGCCCTGGGGCCTGTCACAGCACAAGCCTGAGGTCGCCTGGGTTCCATTCGGGGCACTGGGTCCGAGGAATTCTGCTCCTGGATTCTGCTCTAGGTCACTGTGTTGGTTTAGTGGTTAGAGCGGAGCCAGGACTCCTGGGTTCTCTCCCAGGCTCTAGCGGCGGAGGGGTGGGGGACTGGACCCCCCCAGTTTTCACCAGCTGTGGATATGTCTGTGCAGAGCAACTCACCGCCCCAGCACCCGCTGCCTGCATCCTGATGGCTCCTTCCCTCTTGGCACCAAGAGAGCAGCGTCAAGTGCCAAGCGCTCGCTCCTAGGGGTGCAGGGCTGAGTTCAGTGGGCAGAAGGGACGACACTGGGGAAGAGGGGCCAAAGGTCCCACTGACTGCAGCAGAGACACCGGGCAGGCTGCCCGTTCCAACCACACACACCACACCTCCCCAGCGCTGGAACAGAACCCAGGAGTCCTGACTTGTGCTGGGGTAAGGTGTGGGACTGGCTCTGCTACCGATTGCCTCTGGGACCCTGGGCAAGTCACAGCCCCTCTTTGGTCCTGTTTTCCCAGCTGTAAAACAAAGATCATGGCCCTGGCTCTGCTGCATACGGCCCGTGGGATCAAGGAAACATGATCTGCTCCATGACACGTTCATATTCGCACCCCTCCCCACACATGTGCACACCTCCCATAGATGCACACAGCACCCTGTGCATATGCCTCACACACACACAGAGACCACACTGTGCACACAGTTCTCTCTCTCACACAGAGCACTACAGTGGGGTGGGTGATGTCTCTCCCATCCTATGACAATTTTCAGGATTTCAGAGCTACCCCTGTGTGGGCTGGGTCCTTTTGACATCCTTCACAAAAAACCTGCCAGTCAGAGGACACCGTCCTTCCCCAGAACAGCCAGCAGCCCCGGTGGTCGGGGCCATCACCTGGGATGCAGGTGGCCTAGGTTTAGAGCAGGGACCTGCCGGGGTACTGCGGTGGGCACTGGCCTATTGGCTATTTGGGGGTGGAGTGTTGTCGTTTTTCTCTGTGAATTTCTCTCTTCCCGCAAGTAAAATCCCTGGTTCAGAGAACGTGTCCTTCTCCTGGCACCCTCCAGCGCACACCAAGGTTTATGCACTGCAGGGAAACTGCCCCTTTGCCCACCCCCCTTTGAACACCACTGAAAGGGAGTGAGCTGGTTATTCTCTGCTAGCAAACAGGTGCCATGCTCCCGGGGGTTAATCCTCGCCCCGAGGAAGTGCAGCCGCCACAGCCCTTGGGCCTGAGTTAATGGTGCCGGTAACATCCCCTCCGTGTAGCTCTGTGCAGTGCAGGCACATTCCCTCTTACCCTGAGAGTTTACAGCCACGCGTAAGGTGGAGTGCGGGTCCCTGGCACCAGGGGCGGGGTGGGCATCTTGGGCCGTGCCCGCCTGGGAACGGCCCGTGGGCACCGGGAAGGGAGCAGCACTGGCGGTGGGGCTGGTGGGTCGGACTTGCCCTGCATTACCGGCGACAAAGAAAAAGGTCAGGGGAAGACAACAGGCTAGTGATGGCAGCATGAGGCCACAACCCTTGCAGGACACAGGGAGGGTCACCTACAACCTGCTGGAGGATTGCTCACCCCCCTCCACCTATTGTATTATCACCAGTGACTCCCAACGACAGCCCAAGGGGCCAGAGGCCCCCAGCAAGCCAGGTTAGCCAGCACCCCCTTCTGGATGGTAAAATACCCATTCCCACTCCCAAGTCCATCCCACTGGTGGCTGCATCAGAACCCTAGAGACCAACGCCGGCTAGGCACACAGCATACACAGGAAGAGTTTCCCTCACGTGCTGCCATGTCTGGGCCCTGCCCTGGAGAGAGGAGTTCCCTTGCTGTGCTCCATTTAGTCCTGGCCCCATTGATAACTGTAGAGTGGGCCTAGGTGCAAAAGCCCTGCCCATGTGATAGCCTCGCTGGCTCCATCCAGCACCCTTTGTGTCCGAACATTTCAAACCCTGGGCCCAGATGCTTCAAGGTGCCTACATCCCCTTGGATTTGTGCCTAGGGAACTCCACGTCCCAGGCACATTAGCACTCCTGAGCTTTAGAGGAGGGGGCTGCTACAAAGGTGAGGGGGCATGACCAAGCCCTAATGGCATGACAGCTACAGAGCATGCAGGGCTTCCCTGGGGTGGCAACACTGCCCAGGCAGGGCTGTAGGTCAGAACTGAGGCATGCTGGCAGAGCTGGGGGGCAGCTCGGGGCTGGGACAGCAGGGGGCTGCAGGTTGGGATTGAGGGGCATCAGCAGAGCTGGGGGTGGGGTGGGGGAAAGCCAAGCACTGCCCACAAGGAGTTTGCAGGGCACCTACCAATGCTGTGCCTGGCTCTGTGTACAGAGCAGCCAGCGTGAGCAGCATGGTCAGAGCCTGGCAGCAGGGTTGGGAGGTGCTGGCCCAGTACCTCACTTACTATATGTCTCCTCACCCCTGCTCTGAGGGGCAAGTGGATGAGAAAGGGAAAAACCAAACCCGCGCTTCGCCCCATGCCATGGCTCCTTGAGGGCACCAGGACTCCTCTGTGGCTATGTTAACAAAGCCTCTCCCCTCGTTTCCTCTCCTATGTCTGAGCGGTTCCGCAGCCAGCTCTGAGCTCCGTCCCACAGCTCCGCCGTCCCCACCCGCCCCGCTGGCTCTGCCGTCTCTGTTTGATGCCAGGCATGGCAGCTGGGCTTGATCTGGCATCCAAGGCTCATCCCACCATGGCGTGATCGATGTGGGGCATCTCTATAGGGACGACAGGCAGGATGCGTGTGTGTATGTGGGGCCTGGAGTAACTCTCCTAACAGTCAACCCTCCCACCCCAGGAAAAGCCATCTCTGGCCACCCCTCCTCACCGCTCCTTGCTAGCTCCATACGGAGCGATCGCGGGGGATTTTCAAGCCACGAAGCCCAGCAGGGATGGAAGAAGTGAGAGAGGAAAGTGGTTCCAACCTGTGCACTGGCCCTTTAAGGAAACTGCCCTGCTTTGGGGCAGCATCTGCTCTCCTTTTCCCTGATGTGAAGCCAGGGGACTCAGCGACCATCACCCCAGGGGAAGATGAATTAGAACCTGGTGCCCTCCCAACAACGAGTCCCATCCTGCCTTGTCTGGCAACAGCAGTGTCCTGCAGATCAGCCGTTGGCCTTCGGGCTGCCGGTTAGATGGCCCAGCCACCGTGCCAGGCCCGTCCACCCTACTGATTCTGTTGCTGCTGCACAGGCTGGTGGGTAATGGAAAGGAAGCCAGCCCAGCCTCGGAGCTCTGGGCCTCCTGGCTCAGGGGCTGTGTGTATTGTGGCTTATTGTTCTGATTGCGTGCAAGGGAGGGACTCTTTTTGCCACTTTCCAAAGGGAAGATTCAGTCCTCAGGCCACGCCAAGGGGGCAAACTAACCCCTCTTTTCAATGAACCCAGCTGTCAGTTGGGGTCCCTCCTGGCTGCTTGAGAATGGTGGCTACACCCGCAGCTGCCTGCCCCCTGCTTTCTCCTCCAGCCCCAGCCCCTGCTGTCTCCTGGGCTGCCTGGGGGCTATGAGGAATTCTGCTGCTGCCCACAGAACCAGGATCTGGCCCGCTAGATTCACACCACAACCTTATGGGTGAGCGCCACCATCTCGGGGCCTGGCTCCAGCTGTGTGGCATGGCCAACAAGGGACGCTCCCATCCCCAGCCAGAGTGGAGTTGCTAAGCTCCCAACCTCTCTCTAGAGCCCTGGCGGTTGGCAGCTCTGTCCCTGCTGTGGCAGGGAGAGACATGGGATATCAAGTGGAGATGGTGGGCGGAGTAATGAGAGGTGACCGGGTTAGCAGCAGCGGCTATGGGACATGGTTAGTGTTGGTGTGGAAGGTGATGGGCTCGTGACACAACCTGGCACCCATGGGCACCCTCTGCCATCAGTTCTGCTCTGGGGAATGGCTGCTTCCGTCCCCGGCACCCCAGTCGCCCACCTTGCAAAGCCTGAGTGGCTGGTGAGATCTTTGTCTGGATATGGTCGGGCGTGGTGGGAGCTATCTTTGGACACCTGGCCTTGACTCCCAGAGCAGGGCCACCAGGCCTGGTCCTCAGGGCACCTATTGCTGTCCCAGTAGGACGGGGAGGGGGATTCTCAGAGGGCGTTACTCTTACCCAGCAGGACGCAATGGTGGGACTGCAGACAGGGGGGTTCTAGCCAGTGGCACAATGCTAATACTCTGGCAGGTCAGGGGATTCCCGATATGGCACCCTCATGGCGTAACCCATCGTGGCGTTCCCCCGGGGCATCCCAACATGGCGCCCCATAACCTGTCCCGACATGGCGTCCCAATGTGGTGTCGCCAAGGGCTTATCCCCAGAAGGTGTCCCAACTTGGCATCCCAACATGGGATCCCCACGAGATTCCACAACATGGTGTCGCCAAGGGTTGTCGCATGAGGTGTGCCAACGTGACATCCCGATATAAAGTCCCCCTGGGGCAGCCCAATGTGGCGCCCGCATGGGCTGTCTCACTGTCCTATCCCCATAGGCGGCCTCGATATGGCGTCCCAGCACAGTGTGCCCATGGGCAGTCCCCATGTTGGGGTCCCAGTGGAACTGGGACAAGCCCTCCACGTTGCCAAAGGTGTAACCCATCCTCCAACTCTTCCCAGCCCTGGGGTGAGGACAGAACAGCGATGAGTCGTAACCATGTAGGCTTTCGGGGGAGACGTCACAGAGGGTTGTGGGTGCAGGATTCTGGGGATAGCAGGGCTGGAGGGGTGGTGAAAGTGAGGGGGGAAGGAGGTCACTGACCATACGCTGAATCGCTGGCTCTGTTGTGAGTCCCCGTGGAGGTCACGGCGTCTACAGAAAGGAGAAGAGAGAGGGAGCTAGATATCAATGATGAACAAAGTGGGGAGAGGGGGCAGGAAGGGGGAGACCAGAACAGAGCTGGGGGTGAGTGTCAGGATGGGAAACTATAGGGCAGAGGAACAGGGTCAGGGATTCATTTGACTAGGCCAGCACCAAAGGTCCACCCCGCTCCCTGCGTCTGCTCGACGCCCAGCTCCTGTAACGGCACTGGAGCGACGCTGATGATGATGTGGGTCAGCCTTGCAGGGAGCCCTGGAGCTCAGTTTGCAAACCAGGGCACTCAGGGTTCAGCTGACCCAGACTTGAGGGGGCTTTTAGCAAGGACTGACCCCATGGTAACAGCTCTGGGTCGCTGTGGAGCCCAGGAGATGTCAGGCCCCTGACCTGTGGCTGGATTGGAACCAGCACCCTAGAAAGGAAAGTCCCCATAGCCCATTCCTAGCTCCCTTGAGCCAGCCAGTCCCCAACCAGGGCCCCGATCGGACCTAGCATCTTAGCGCCGAAAGGCCCCATATCCCATTCCTTGCCTCCCTGAGCCCTGCAGCACCCCAGGAATGAAAAACGGGCATTTTCCCCCTAGAATCCAGCTCCAAATTTTGCATCTCTCCATAACAGGCTGAACCTGGCCCCCTGCCGTCCCCACACCTGGGATATGGGGAGGGGGAGGGAGAGGCTGCAAACCGGATGAGAATTTTCCCCTTTTTGCAATTTAAAGAGGCTCGGTGATGAAGAAACCATGACCGCTGCTGCCTCCTCCTCCTCTTTCCTCAGCTGAAGTTCGCACTCCCACGCAATAGCTATTCACCCGCCGCCAGGCTGTCAGAGCCGGGCCTCTGGGGGCACACGGCCACTTTTGTTCTGCTTGGCCAGAGGTGTTTTATGGGCAGCCTGGGATGCTGATTCATCCCATTTCTCCTCCGCGGAGACCCCCAGCGCTTCCTGCCTCTGCAGCTGCGGCTGCCAGAGGGTGACTCTGGCCCCACTTACCTTGACAGCTCCCGGCCTGCTTGGCCGCGCTCTCCACATCTTGTTCAAATCCGGCCCTGGAAAGAAACCAAGGGAGACTGCGGTGAAGGAGCCTGTCGCCTCGATTAAACCCTCCGCTCGTCAATCGGGGCTCCAAAAATATCACACAGAGATCAAACTAAAACGAGAGGCCAGGGGCTGGCCCCCCCCTTGTGACGTGCAAAGGGCTGTATTGCAACGTCTGCCCTTGGCTGGTTTCTTGGCTGATGTCAGATGCAGTTTACCCTAGGGACAGTTTGTGTCTTAGTCTCCTGCCAAAGGGAGGAGGGGGTCGGGTGGGGGAGCAGGGCCGACCGCCAGGACGGCGGTAGAGAGAAGAACCCAGGAGATCGGACAGTTCAGGAGAGAGGCAGTTAGGCAAGGGTTCTGCCAACCTGCCCCCTACAATCCTGGGCTCGGAGGCAGATGAGGCACAATAGAAGGACTCTCCCCACACACGCTGCTCTTGTTCAGGCAATCGCCTCCCCGCTCCCAGCCACTCTGGATGCAGCGTCACCATAGGGCTGAGCCAGGCTGCTCGCGGATCCACTTCCCTCCCTCCTACTGCCCCACACACCGGCATTAAGGGCTCCACTACTCCTCAGGCAACATCCAGCTAGTGGGGTCGTAAAGCTCCCCGTATGGAACATACAGCGACCTCACAGAAGTGTGGTGTAGCGCTTAGAGGGGCAGGGACTCGGAGCCAGGACTCCTAGGTTCAATTCTCTCCACTCATTTCATGCGCTCCGTGCCTCGGTTTCCCCATTTGTGCGATGGGGGAGCTTACACACACCTAGCTTGCTAGGGGACGGGCGTAGGGCTTAGAGTACATGTGAGGTGGGAAGTGATCTAGACTGAGAGATCTTAATCGCAGAAGGCACCATCCTCATATCTAGTTTGTCCTGGCTGAACACACGTCAGGGACTTCCCTGAATTAATTCCTGGTCCAAGCTGAACAAGAGCAGATCTTTTAGAAAAGCAGCCAGTCTTGATCTGAACATTTCCAGCGAAGGAGACTTCCCCACTCCCCTAGCTCAGCTGTGCCAAAGGTGAATAACCCTCACTGGTAAAAATTCCAGTCCAAATGTATCTAGCTTGAACTCCCAGCCACTGGATCGTGTTGCATTGAGGAGCCCTCTGCTGTCAAATTTCTGTTCCCCTGTAGGTACCTCCAGATTGTGACCAAGTCACCACTTGGCCTGCTCTTTGTTAAGCTAAATAGGTTGAGCTCCTTGGGTCCATTGCTATAAGGCAGGTTTTCCAATCCCCAATTGAATCTTTCTGGTGGCCCTTTTATGACCCCTCTCCAAGAGGGAAGGGGGGAATGTAAGGAGGGGTGGGATCCAAGCGGCCCCTGAGCTGACGACCGAGGGCCAGATGGACCAAATCTGAGAGTGTGGCATTGCTACCTGGCACACAGGGTCACAACATCACTCAAATGTAGTACCCCATCCTTAGCAAAATTCTGGTTGTGCTCCTGACATAGAGCTCCCAGTCAAAAGAGTATATCGAAGGGAGCAGGGAGCAGTCTCTGAGGCTTGGTCTATACCAAGAAGTTAGGTTGACCCAGCCACATCACTCCAGGGTGGGACCAATCCAGTGTAGACAGCACTAGGTCCACGGAAGAATTCTCCCCTCGACCTAGCTACCGCCTCTCAGGCAGATGGATTAAGGACAGGGCTGGGAGACCCCCTCGCGTCGGCGTAGGCAGTGTCTACACTGAAGCGTTCCAAGTGTAGACAAGCCCTGCGTCTTCCTCCCCCAGCACCGCAAAGCACTTAACACCCCATGCACACAGTGATCCCAGGCACTGACAAATGGGCAGCCCCGATTTCTGTCCTTCCTCTCCCATCAAACTGCTCGGACCCTTTCTCTAGAGCCGCCCAGACATGGCCCTTTCACGGCAGCTTTCGAGGCTTGGAAAGGTGTTGTCGTCCCGTCTGGGACAGCAGCCGAGGAGTTGAAGCATCTGAGGGGCTGAGGGCCATGGGCAGGGTCGTGGGAGCCCCTGCTCTGCTTGGGTCAAGGCGGAATTTTTTTAACCCTGAGATGCTGATTCACGCAGTATCTGGCTTCGAAGCTGACTCTCCCCGTGTTCTCAAAACCCGTTCTGGCCCAGTCTTCCTCAAAACGCTTCCGCTTCAGTGACATTTTACTGACTAGAACATATTCCAACGAAAAGGTTCCTGTCGACCACCCGGATCCATCAGGGCTACAATGGCAGGCCAAGGACCCACGAGTCTGGGAGCCACGGGAGTCACCGTGGCTGCTCTGTGGGTGAGCCCAGCACAGGTGAGCCCACGTAGCGGGGAAGCAGGGTCTGTCCTGAGCTTTCTCAGGGACGGAGCCTTTCACGAGTACCCCGGCCGGCCGATAGGCGCCTTGCGATTCAGCTTCAGAAGGCGGCATGTTGGGAAGCCCTCTGGCTCGTGCCACTGTGTCTCTGGCTCCGTGCTGCAGACTTCCCCACGTGTTCCCAGACGTAATGAAACCCAGAACCCATTATTTCCCAGGCAGCTGTTCCCCAGCACAAGATCCTAATTAGATGCAGCTGGGAGGGCCGGTTGCAATGCTGCCGAGCTCCATGCACGCTGGAAGCTGGCAGTGGGGTTTATTTGTGCTGCAGCCCTAATGAGGCTAATTACAGGTTCCGTGCCTTGTGTTTTTCTCATGGCCCTGGCACAGGCGTCTTCTTCAGCAGAGGGCATTTTGGAGCCCATGGCCAAATGCCATGGGTCCTGGCCCGCCAAAGGGGGCCAGGGAATGGAAGGGAACAGCTGACACAGGGCAGGACCCAAGGGAAGTAGCCACAGGGACACACGCACTACACTCCCGGATTGGCACATGGTTGGCTCTGCCGTAGCACGGTGGCATTCAGACTGCTCCGGCCATATGCCAGCTTCGCACACGCGGCTCCCTCTCATGATGAGCCTGGCAACTGAGCCAGCTCACAGAGAAAGGCGCCACAGCCCCCAGGTGGGTCAAGCACAGACGGTTTTAGTGGCGGTTGGCACCCAGGGCCCTGTGCATCACACTCCCGAGGGGACCCAGCCGCTGGGCCTTCCACGGGGAGGGTGAGATCTGTTAACTGTCTTCACCAGCACGCGGGTGGGGGAAAGACGGAGCCTCGGGCCTGATTCTCCAGAGCCAGGTGTTTACACAGAGCACAGGGGCATGGGGCACAGGCATCCTGTTGCACTCTCTGTGCACTGGGGAAAATGACTGCGCTGCCAGGGAACGTGAGAACTGGCTCTGTCACACTCACTACGGCTCCGTGTGTGCACGCGTGTGTGATCTCGCCGTGCAAACTGTATTGCCAAGCTCCGTGGGGGTGTCTGGGATAGGAGCCAAGGAAGAGACCGATTCGGAAGGGGCATGAGAGACTCAAATTGAGCCAGAGAGTTGGAAGGGGCAGAAAGCCTGTCCCCGCCAGCGGGAGAGTGAGACTGGTGCGGAGGGGTGGGCAGAGGACAGGAGAATCTGAGCCTGGCTCTCTGCTGGCCTGAGCGTCTTGCAGGCATTTACACTAGCACGAAGAGGGCGCGAAAGGGCCCTGTCCTGATATGCCCTGGTGCGAATGACCGCGCACAAGGAGGGCACTGTGTAACAGGCTCCGGGAGTAGTAGGGTTGGTCGAGGGCAGGGCAGCTAGTCAAGGACATACAGTAAATTCTTCAATACCCCAGCTGAGTGGTGTCAGGGCACATTTGAAACCCGCATCTGGTTTGCTTCAACAGCCGTCCCCTGTGCTGGGCGCAGACACTGATCCTGGGGACTGCAGACCTCTGGGAAATCCCCCGCCCTGGCCCCTCCCAATCTCTCACTAGAGCCACTCACCTGATTTCATGTCCATAAGCCACACACGCTCCTGTCCGGAGCCAGACGCAGTACGGATCGCGGGAGGCCAAGCATGTCCTGTGACAGAATGGGAAGCAGATCTGGCAGAGAATCACAGAAATGCGGGACCTCGCGAGGTCACCTGGTCCAGTCCCCTGTCCCAAGGCAGGACTAAATTTTATCTAGACCATCCCTGACAGGTGTTTGTCTAACGTGCTCCTAACAACCTCCAACCACTGAGATTCCACCACCTCCCTAGATCATTTGTTCGCATGCTTAACCAGCCTTACAGTGAGGAAGTTTTTCCTAATGTCTGACCTAAATCTCTCTTGCTGCAATTTAAGCCCATTACTTCTTGTCTTGTCCTCAGAGGTTAAGGAGAACAATTTATCACCCTCCTTTTTATCACAACCTGTTACCTACTTGAAGGCTCTTATCATGTCCCCACCTCAGTCTCTTCTTCTCCAGACTAAACAAACCCAATTTTTTTTAAATCTTCCCTCCCAGGTCATGTTTTCTAGACCTTGAAATGTTTTGGTTGCTCGTCTCTGGACTTTCTCCAATTTGTCCTCATCTGTCCTGAAATGTGGCGCCCAGAAATGGACACAATCCTCCAGGGGAGATCTTATCAGCACCGAGTAGAGCGGAAGATTTACTTCTCGCGTCTCGCTTACAACACTCCGGCGAATGCAGAATGAGGTTCGCTTTTTTGGCAAGTATTACATTGCTGACTCATCTTTATCAGTGATCCACTCTAGCCCCCAGATCCTTTTCTGCAATACTCCTTCATAGGCAGTCATTTCCCATTTTGTATTTGTGTGCCTGATTGCTCCTGCCTACAGGACTACTTTGTGTTTGTCCATATTGAATTTCATCCTATTGAATTCAGACCATTTCTCCAGTTTGCCAAGATCATTTTGAATTCTAATCCTGTCCTCCAAAGCGCTTGCAACCCTTCCCCACCTGGTATCATCCACACACTTTATAAGTGTACGCTCTGTGTAATTATCCAAAGCAATTATGAAGATATTGACTAGAACCAGACCCAGGAGAGATCCCAGCGGGACGTCCCTGCACAGAAAATGCCCTTCCAGTTTGACCCATGGATCGCTGCTCTCGGAGTACTCATTTCCAGCCAGCTGGGCACCCACCTTATAGTAGGGTCGTCTCTAAGCTATATTTCGCTAGCTCATTAATGAGAAGGTCATGTGAGACGGTATCAAAAGCCTTACTGAGGTCGAGATATACCCCATCTACTGCTTCCCCCCTTTCCACAAGGCTTGTTACTCCGTCAATGAAGGACATTAGGCTGGTTTGACATGATTTGTTCTTGACAAATCCATGGTGACTGTCACTTATCATCTTATTTTCCTCCCGCTGCTTACAAATTGATCGTTTGATTGTTTACTCCATTATCTTTCCAGGTACCAAAGTTAAGCTGACTGGTCTGTAATTCCCTGGATGTCCTTAGTCGGCTAGGTACTATATGCGCCCAATTCCAGGCCTCTGGCGTCTGTCCCGTCCCCTATGAGTTCTCAAAGGTCATCGCTAATGACTCAGATCTCTTCAGCCATCTGTTTAAGTAACATGACTGGTGGCACCCTGGACGGGGCCAGCCAGTCTTATGCTCCAGGGCAAAAGCAGATCATTCTCTAAGGGCCAGGAAGGAATCTCCCACTCCTGGCCCCCCGGGTAGTTAATGTACAGGGGTGGGATGGAGGGCTATTGATTCTGAAACAGCTGGCTTCGGCCACTGTCAGGAAACCAGACCAGTGGGATCACTGGTGCGTTCTGGTCTAGTGAATCCAAGGGGCCTGTGAAGTCAGAGTGGAGGAACGTCCATTGGCTTCTCTGGGCGTCAGTTTGATGCCCATGTCCACAGAGAACTGCTCCTGGCACACGCGGGCGTGAGAGCGGGCCAGGACGGACGTGTCCAGGGCAAGCTTAAGAGGAGCATGCCCCTTTAGATCCTCCTGCCCAGCAGGGGAGGGCTGGGGCTGTGAGGCTGCACCGGGGGCTGGGGGAATTGCGAATGCGAGGCAGCGTGGGACTCAGAGCAGGCAATGGCTCGCTTCTGCTCCCTGGCTGGGAGCCGCAGGGATCGGGCAGTTAAGATGCGCTAAGGATCAAAGCGCTGAGCAGCCGTGAATAGTCAGTGTGGAGATGACGCAGCAGGGAACATGAGCTGCAGAGTCACCCGGGCAGTCCCCCACGGAGGGCCAGTTTCAGCCACGGCAAAAACGAGACACAGAGCAGAAGTGACCTGCTTGAGATCACACAAATCACTGGCAGAGCTGGGAATGGAACCCAGGTGTCCTGGCTCCCATGCCCCCCTGCTCCAACCACTAGACTTCACTCTCCTCCCAGAGCTGGGAATGGAACCCAGGAGTCCTGGCTCCTCCTCCCCTGCTCCAACCACTAGGCTCCACTCTCCTCCCAGAGCTGGGAATGGAACCCAGGAGTCCTGGCTCCCCCTCCCCTGCTCCAACCACTAGATAAGCCTCCAAGCTTTTAATGCCAGCATAGTTCTGCTCTGTGCGGTTATCCCCTCTCCAGGAGGGGGGCTGCTCAGGACTTGGCCAGGGGCTTTTTATAGGTGGTTTTAATTGCCAGTTAAAGGACACGGAAAGGTCAGCGAGGGATTGCAGGGGGCTCTGGGTTTCCTGGAACTGGCTGGGGTCGGACATCCACACCTGTCGGGGCTGGGACACGGGCCAGGCTGGGACACTGGGGGAGCCAATGGCTGCTTACAGCATGCGCGCGCATGCACACACACTCCCTAAACACACACATGAACACACACACACCTCCTGCACGCACACACACACTCCCTAAACACACAGACGCACACACACACCTCCTGCATGCACACACTCCCTAAACACACACATGCACACACACACACCTCCTGCACGCACACACACACACACACTCCCTAAACACACACATGCACACACACACACACCTCCTGCACGCACACACACACACTCCCTAAACACACACATGCACACACACACCTCCTGCACGCACGCACACACACACTCCCTAAACACACACATGAACACACACACACCTCCTGCACACACACACACACACACTCCCTAAACACACACATGCACACACACACCCCCTACACACACGCTTCTCCCGACACACCTCCACATGCCGTACACCCCCACATCCTGCACCCCCCCACGTGCATACACACCCATGCATGTGCACTTCCCCCAACCCACACATACGCACTTCCTCCTGACACAAATGCACATGCTGGACACACACACGCACTTCCCCCAATACACACACCCCCTACATGCACACACACGCACGTGCACACTTCCCAACGCACGGTTCCCCCTGACGCACATACACATGCTGTACACACACACGGATTTCCCCCAACACACCCTCTACGTGCACACACAAATGCAGACTCCCCCGCACCCCACTGGACTCTGCTGAAAAGGGTCCCTCCAGGTTCGGGGCAGCAGCACTAAGGTGTCAGGGCAGAAGGCCCCCCGCCCAACCCACGGCCCGTCCCCCACTCACTTGCGGCAGCTCCCGTAGGCGTCGCAGCGGCTGAGCGGCACGCGCACCACGCAGCTGGAGAAGGCCACGTACAGGGTCTGGTGGGCCTTGTCCAGCTCCAGGCCCACAACCCGCCTGTCCTCCCTTTTCGCGTTGCACCTGCCGTGGAGCACAGAGAGCCAGAGTCAAACCCAAGCCAGCGCCCCCACTCCACGGGACGGTCAGAGCCCCTTCTCCCCCCATGAGTGCACAGGGCCAGCAGAATCGCCCTCCCCACTTTACAAGTGGGGAAACTGAGGCGTGGAGCAGGGCGGGCAAGAGTCCCAGGCTAAGCAGCTCGTCAGTGGCCCACTCAGGAGTCTGGACTCCCAGTCCCCATCTCTAATCACTGAGCCACACTCCCCTAGATCCAAGCCCAGCTGTGGAGGCGTGATCCCCCTCGCTCTAACCACTAGACACCGCTCCTCCAAAACGGAGGCTGGAAGTGTCCTGCTCTAACCACTAGATCCTGCTCTCTCTAGTGACAGCTTTGCTCAGTCTCCGTCTCGCCATCCAGGCGCCCCTCCTGCAGGGCCTGTGCTGGGCGCACGCTGTCTGGGGTGCACTCACTGGGAGGGGCTGTAGATGCTGATTTCTTCCAGGAGCAGGGTTTCCACGCTAGAGTTCTCCTTGGTCCCGGTAAGAGCCTTGAGCACCCTCCCGTCCTCCGAGCCGAGGAAGAGCACCGTGTAGTTCCTGTGGGGGCCGGCGGTTGTGTCAACTGCCAGCTGGGTCAGCCTGTACCTAGCGGGGGGTGGCAAGGAGTGAGGTCCAGGCACAATCCTGGCGTGTCAGCCCAGGGGACTTGACATTGGCCACACGCCACTGGCCACACGCACACATGAACACACGTGTGCAATTACACGTGTTTATACATGAACACATGCCCTGGTGTGCCCCTGAACTACTGCATTGAGAAAAACATACAGCTGCGTGCATAGGCCCATGCACACGTGATCACTCCCATGACTGCACGCGCACGTGCACGAGAGACGCACACAGAAATCTCTGGGCACGGCGCGCACACGAACACACAGGCAAACGCACACACTCAAGCATGCAGGCACGTGCCCCGTTGCACATGCACACGTGCCACGCTTGTGAACACACCTACACAAACACGTACTCATTGGCACACATGGGCACACGAGGCTGGTCTATTCCCAGGGCCCAGCTGGTTTTCTTCTCACTGCCCTGGCCGAAGACCATTTGCTGGGAACAGCTGATCGGCCCCAAAGGACCCCAACCCCAACAGCCCCGAGGTCAATTGCTCTGCCATTGATGACTGCCCCTCCATCCCAGGCAAAGCCGGATACAGTTCCCCTTCCCTGACCCTGGCAGGTGGCAGGACCAGGCCGCATGGAGGGGTGAGCCAGCAGGGACTGGGACGGACTAACACGGAGACAGGATGATTTAGCTGGGAAGACGTCCTGACAGCATCACCTCCCGCGAGAGGGGCTGGGAGCTCCCACCCTCAAGGATGAGACAGTGCCTTGGAGGGCAGAGCACAGGGGATGATCTCGAGGGAGACGGGGTAAGTCGGGCACGCCGGGGGCTTTCTCAGCCCCAGCAGGCAGGGACTGTAGGGAGAACCTGGCCCCGGGTGACGGGCTAGGTGGGATGTGGCTGGGTTCGGTGGCTCCCCATCTCCCCCATCTACTGGCTGCCCAGGAGGCATCGGCCTCCCTTCTCTCCTCTCTCTGGCAGAGGGTGCCCGGCTGCCCCTCCACCCCACGCGATACCTGCTGGTGGTCTTGGTGAACCAGGGCCTGCCTGTGGCGGAGGGAACGGCCTCATCCAGCAGCGGGTAGGACTTGATGAAGGCCAGCATCTCGTCGGGGAACTCGTTGGAGGTTTGGTAGCTGGCTGCTTGGCCAGCGCTGGCGCAGGAGCCCGGCCTGGAGGGAGGGAGAGAATCCAGATGTGGGCGTGGGCAGCTCAGGCGTGGCACCACATCTGGCTGCGGGCAGGGGGGCAGAGCTGCCACCCACCCGCCCAGAAGCCACATGCCCAAACCCCAGCCAGTCCACAGGGTTGTGGGAATTGGACTGGGGAGCTCCCAAGGGATCCAATCTCTTTACCTCGTTAGGGTGCCGGGGGTAGAACCCCTGACCCAACTTCCCCCCCAGCCCTGCTCTAACCATTCAACCATACTGCCCTCCGAGTGCTGGGAGAAGAACCCGGGAGTTGTGGTTCTCGACTCCCTGCTCTGATGCCCAGGCCACGGTTCTAGCCCTTAGTCCCAGAGCTGGAAATAGAACCCAGGAGTCCTGGCTTGCAGCCCCTCGCACAGACGGCCAGGCCCGGGTTTCTGTCCAGTACCCGGCCCTACGTGTCCCGCTCTGCTGGTTACCTGGGTTTAGGCACCTTCTCCTCCGGGACCGAGGTCCAGGCGGCATCCGCGTTCTTCTGCTCCTTGAACCTCCCGTTGAACACCCGCTCGATGTCGGCCAGGTAGAAGGCGCAGACGGCCGAGCCGGTGATGCTGGCGGGTGGGTGGGCAGAGAGGAGGGGAGGCATGAGTGGGGCTGCTCCCCACAGCCAGACCTTCAGGCCCCTCCCTCCCAAAGGGACTGCGGGAATCGGGGAGGGCTGTAGAAGGGCTGCTGGGGTCAGAGGCTGCGACACGGGGGTTCACTGTACAGGCTACGGATGTACCCATGGGGTGGCACTGAGCAAAGAGGGGTTAGGACCCCATTGCTCTTACCCTCCAAGCCACCCCAGCATCTCAACCCAAGTAGACCCTCTGGGTGTCCTCCCTGCACCTCATTCATCTCCTACGCCCCAAACTCTCCTACTGCCCCTCCCATCCTGTTCCCCCCGCACCCCCTCCCAGCCCCATACAGCACCCCCTCCACCAGCCAGGATCCTCCTCCCTTCATTCCCTGCCCCACACATTTCCCCCTACCCCCCAGACCTCCTACCCAGCAACTCCCCCATCCCTGATTCCCTCTCCACTCTCCCCCGACACACTCTCATCTCTTTACACCCCCCGCATGGCACTCAGCGGGCCAACGATCCAGCCCCCACAGTGGTGGGGTAGGCGAGTGCAGGGGGGCTCTGCCACGGGGGTCCTAGTGGCTGATCTCTTGTGGCGTCTGGCATTTTCGCTTCCCAGGCTTGGAGATTTTATTGCCTCACTGAGCACAGCTCTAAATCCCCAGCAGGGGCCATTCAATCTCTGGGCTACCGTCCACAGCTCCTGAGGTGTCCTGGCACCCCCCGTCCCCTCCTCGATTCAATCAGACTTGCTCAGCTTGTAGGTCCCGGGCCTTTTGTTTCCCTTTGACCCTCTGCCGCGTTTGAGCTGGAAGACACCCCCCTGCACATCCCCTGCCCCCGTACATCCCCCCACGTGACGCACGGGGGCCAGAGCCGTTGGGAAGTGACCCTGTTACAGAGGCACCGGGCTGAGCTATCAAATCCGAGGGAGGGCCGTGGGGGTGCAGGGGGTAGGAGGTGCATTTCTTCTGATCAGAAAGGCCGTGGTTCTCTCCATTAGCTGCTCAGTGGGTGACAGCAGAGGGACATGGCTTGTCGTTTGCCTGTTCCCTGCTAATAAACCCTGGTGCATCCAGGCTCCCGCTGGAAAAGGTCCAGGGGCCCTTGACACGTTCCTCCCTTTGCAGCACCTGGTTTTATCACAGCGAACAGCTCCCCACCCCGGCAAGTGGCAGAGGAAATGAGCTCCTTCCTTGGAGCCATGCGAACGCCAGCTCCTTCTTGCAGGGTCTCCTGTGAGCACTAGGGCTGCGCAAGCTGGTTTGTTATTGTAGGGTCTCTATGCACACTGGTTTGTTATTGGAGGGTCTCTCAGGGCAGCTGGGGCCGCACATTCCCCTTTGTTCCTGTGGGTGTCTGGGTTGTGCACACCACTTGCTGTCGCAGGGTGCAGGCAGGAGGTGACGGGGTGGCGAGGGAGACATGGCCCTGTCCCACCCCTCCGCTCCTGCCCCTTTCATCCTTTTCTAGTTGGCTCCTCATCGGATCCTGTAACCAACAGGAATGGATTGATCCCCCCAGCCCCCAGCGAGGCAAGGACGTTTCATTATCCCCATTGCACCAATGGAGAAACTGAGGCACGGTGCGATCAAGCCACTTGTCCTTGGTCACATGGGGAATCAAGGGCAGAGCCCAGCGCCAGCCCCCTCAGGCTGCCCCCTCCTCCTCCTTCCTCTCACCGCCCCCAAGAGGCCCATTGAGGTGTGAGATGCCTCGCGGGCACATGGCATCCCAGTGCCACACTCCAGGGCCTGGCACCCCGGGTGCTCCTGGACTATTAGCAGAAGGGTGTAGAGCGAGCTAGAAGGGCAGGAGGGGGGCTGCGGTACCTGTTGGACTGGGTGGTGAACACCCCAAAGACGGCGGGGCGCCCGTTGACCTGGAAAACGTTGGTGACGGCCTGCAGCACGTCGAAGTAGAAGAAGGCGTCTCCGGGCACGGAGCAATTGAGCCGAGCCTTGAGGAAGGAGGTCCAGTACTTCTCCAGCACTCGGGGCGAGCCCCCCATATCGTTCTTACACACCCGGCCCACGCGCGAGAAGATCACCTGCCGGGGCAGGGCGCTGGTTACGCCAAGGTGCCCAGTGGCAGGTCCAGCTGGGAGAAGCCTTTGCCTTTGGGCTGAGCGCTTACACTGCCTGGGGTTAGGAATTTCCTTCTTGTTGTGGGGTTCAACTGAAGCATGGCCAGGCCAGAGGCCACAGTGATGGGCACACAGTGTGCTCCAAGCCTAATGGGTGGACTGTTCAAAGCTGCTCAGTCGTCAGCAGCTCCCACTGAGAATTACCTCCCAGCCCAAGCAACGGGGAACCCCTCCCATCTCCGCATCCAGCGCAATGGTGAATCCCCCCAGCCTCCTGGCGGCAAGAGGACTGGGATTTTGAAAGTGGCCTAAGGGCGTCAGGGACACCCCCTTTTCCTGTCTATGGGATTTAGGTTTCAGCTGTCTTCGGCCCCTTTGCAAAGCCCAGCGTGGGAGGTGCTGGGCGCCGGCCCCGTTGGCCATCAGGGTGCTACCATCTCCGGGCATCGGGGCATGGTCACCCTGGACCGTGGGTGCCACCAGGAGGCAGCCCCAGAGGGCATGGTGTCCCCAACTGTCAGCATGCCAACCCCTCCCCCCATGGCTGCACCCCATCTCTTGGGGCCCGGCCCCTTCTCCTTCCCCCCCCAACACTCACCCTGCCCAGCGTGGTGTATTCCATGGAGATCTCCCGGAAGAAGAAGTAGACGTAGTTCCCGTACTCCAGCGCATGGATGAAGTGGGGCTCTGGGGAAGGGGCAGGGAGGGGGTGAAGTGGAGAGAAGCCGCTATGAGAGATGTCTTCGTTTCAGGCCCCGGTGACATGAGCTCAAAGCGCTTGGCAGGTGTTAAATCAGGGAGCCTCAGAGGCCCACCCTCCCGAGGGATAGGTCAATGTGATCCCCACTGTACATGGGGGAAACTGAGGCAAAGGGTGGGGAAAGGGGCTTTCCCGAGCTAGTAGCAGAATCTGGGACAGAGCCCAGAAGTCCAGTCCATCTGCTCTAACCCACCAGACCCCAGTCCCCTCTCAGAACTGAGAACAGAACCCAGGAGTCCTGGCGCCCAGCTCCCCTGCTCTAACCACTAGTCTATGCTGCCTGCTAGAGCCAAGGCTCTTCCTAGTTCCCTTCAGAAGAGTTATTTGCTTCCCTAGGCCAGCTCCAAGCAAATTCTGGACTGGGGGGCAAACATTCCCTCCCCCTCGGCTCCCGAACGCAGCGTATCCCTGCTGCTCCCCTCCCGGTCCTCCCCCACTCCCGACTAGGGCTTCCCCGCGGCTTCTGGCCCCCTCACCTCGCAGCCATTTGGAGTCGTACTTGACGGTGCGGAGCACAGGACTCCTCTCGCCCAGGCTGCGGTAAATCACCGTGTCGCTGGCCTGGAAGTCCGCCACGGTGGCTGAGTACAGGTTCCCGTCTGGGGGGCGGGAGGAAGAACCAGAGAGACAGAAGGAGGGAGAGAAAGAAAAAGGAAGATTAGATAGACAGATGGACGGACAGACAGACAGACAGACAGAGGGGGTGTTTGGGAATGGAAGGACAGACAGATTAGAGAGCGGGACATGTATGAAGAAAGGAAACATGAGACGGGCTCAGGGAGGTATCTAGTGTAGCGCAGAAGGGCTTGTCCCAGGGCTGCGCCTGGTAACCCCGGGGCAAGGACTAAGCTGGTCACCGCCAGAGATTTATCCCTGGTGAAGTGACCCAACAAGCTGCTTCTGCCCCTCTCAGCGGGAGGCTGCGGCCAGGCCCATGGGGAGCACGGTCCCGTGGCCTTTGAGTGCAAACGCTCCTGTGCCTCAATGCACATGCCTCAGAGATGGGCCCCAACTGCAGGGTGTGGGATGCAAAGCCCAGTGTGGGTCAGAACTGTGCACGGCCTCCCCGGCAGCCCCAGACTGACCCCCAGGTCCAGACGCCCGGGGGGAGAACAGGAGGGCTGAACCCCAGGGAAGAAGCAATTAGATTATGACACGCGCTGACGTTACACTTTAAAGCCTGTGAGCAGCCAAAGGGAGAATCAGGTTTTCCTGGGGTGTCAGGGGTGGACGCTCAGCTTAGCCAAGTGTCACCACTCTGCCCGTGCAATTCTGTCTTCCCCATGGACCCTGATTGTCACCCGCCCCCCAACCCTGCACCGAGCAGCCTGCGTCCCATCACCCGCCGTGGGCATGGCAGCATACTTGCAAAGAGGGCAACGTTGGTCTGCTTGGCATCGAAGGGGCAGCGAGCCTGGCCGTTCAGCTCCTCCCCTTCCTGCTCCAGGCTGCTGATCTGGGAACCAAGGGCCAAAGTTAACTCCTGGGCCATGCAAACAGTGCCCCAGGCTCCTACAGGAGAGCTTGCCACAGCGATTCACAGGGCCCCATCTAGGGAGGGCTGGCCAGGGCTGGACTGGCCCTCACAGGTCCTGGGTGGCCCAAGGACGGCCCACAGAGCTCATGGCCACTCATCATCTCTGACAGGGAGACGCAGCCCATGGGCCTCCTGCTCCCAGCAGGCACTGCCCCACCCTGACTGGGGCAGCCCTGGGGGAACTGGTGCACCCACACCTGACCCGCGGGAGACTCCCGTCTGTGGGGTCCAGTCACTTCTTAGCCTCTCTGCTGAGGCTGCCCACAAGGGGGTTTCCGAGACCTGGACACCTGTCTGGGGGGAACCGGGGCTGAGACCTAGCAAACTCATTTCACCCAAAGGGGCCTTTGCCTGGGTTGGAACCTAAAAGCCCTGCTCGGCCGGGCCAGCCTCTGCAGCAGTCGTTCAGAGTTCATTGGAGGCTAGCCGGATTTGGCCACCAGGGCCAGCCCTCAGGATGTGCAGGGCACTAAGCGAGAAGGGATCCAGCAGCCACCAGTGCCCTTTCACCCCCCCACGCCCCACTGCCTGAGCCCCTGCACCCCAGTAGGAGCTGCATGAGCTCAGCAGGGCCGGGGGCTTGGCCCCATGGGGGTCTGGGGTGCTGCGGACAGACCGGCGTGGGGGATGGGTGGGCGGTGCCCTTACCTTGTAGACCCGGCACATGGGATTGAAGGAGTTCGTCCCGCAGGCGAAGAGGGTCTGATCATTCTTGGGCAGCAGCACCTTGATGTAGTTGTAGCATTCGTCCTGCCGGGGGTTAGCCAGGATCCAAATTAAAGGGGCACCCTGCCCCACGCCGGGGATTGTGGGATCCCCAGTATTGGAGAAGAGGGAGTGTGGATCACCTGGAAACCGGTATTGGGGGGCCATGGGGGTGCCTAGCATTGGGGAAGGACTTGGTCAACTGGTGCCAGGGGAGTGTGATATAGTGGCACGGAGGGGCAAAGAAGGGGGCATGATCAGTTGGCACTGACGGGGGTAGGGAGCGGGTCAGCTGGGGTGCAGATCACCCGGCGTCAGAACCTGGGTTAACTGATGAGCAAAGAGGAAAGGAGACAGGAATAATGAGATCTCACATTTCTCTAGCCCCTTCCGGCACGGAGGATCTCAAAGAGAGTTGGAAGTGTGCAGCCTACTGCACCACTGGAATGCAGCCACCTCTGGGGTGGAGGGCAACGTCGGATGGGCACACGGGACACGGCACAAAGCTTCCCACGGCCCACACGGGAAAGGCAGAGTCGATTCAGCCTCTGTGGCTGGCCTAACCCAGGGCCTCCTTGAGTGGAGAAGACGGACAAAGGTGGCCCTCGTTCGGCTGCTGTTCAGGCTCACAAGCATGTGAAGCTGTCGACGTCGTGGGCTTTGGGTTGGGTCCTTAGACTGCAGCACCCAGGAATGGGGGCGGGATGAGTCTCCCAGGCACCCAGGACCGTCCCCTGCTACAGGAGCTCAGAGACCCACGGGGGAGTGAGAGCCTCTCTACGGGAACATATCTGGAGGCGGAGCCGCATTTCTTACCCGCAACTTCCCACGCATGGCGCAGTTCTCCATGTCCTGGGTCTTCCAGGTGAGATGCTAGAGAAGGGCGGGGGAGGCAAAGGAAGGGGGTTAGGCGGGGAACGTCTCAGGCACAAAGGTGCTGTGGGCAGAGCATCAAACCACTCAAGCCTCCGGCTAAGGAAGGGAAGGGCAGGACCGTGGCAGAGCGCACAGGATGCTCTGTGGACACCCCCATACAGCAGCCTTTAATTCTGAACGAGGCGGGCCACGAATGGCCAGGCCACTGTTCTAACGCCTCGATCCAGCAGTGAAATAGAACCCAGGAGTCCTGCCTCCCAGCCCCCTGCTCTAACCACTGCACCACACTCCCATAGGAGACAATTTCCAGACGTCCCCCGCCCTACCGTGGCAGCGACTCCCCTTCCTCCTCACCTTGGCAGGATAGAAGTCCTCAGCGGCCTGGCTGAGATCAAAGGCATAAACATGGTCCCTGTGGAGAGAGATGGGGGGTAACAATCTCCCACGCATGTGAGCGGGCAAAAGGACCCCGGCAGGGGGTCGGTCGGTTTGTGATGGTGTCCGGGTGTTGGTGTGCTGTGGGCGTGTGCGAGGTGTGTAAGCGGGCTCTGGTTGTGCGAGCAGCGTGCTGGGACCTGGCGAGGGATGGGACAGGTGTGGGCTGTGGCAGTGTGTGCAGGCAGGCAGGGGCCATGTGCGCACTGTGGTTGAGCAAGGATTGTGAGAGGCGTGTGCTGTGGAGGTGAGGGCGTGGGAAGGAGTGTGCACCCGTGGCTGGGCGCGGGGCGTGTGCACACCTGGATGGGCGAGGGGCGAGGGCACACGCGGCTGGGCGCGAGGCAGGGGGCCCGTGTTGCACACAGGGCGCCCGGGCGCGAGGCCCCGAGCCAGCGGCCTCTCTCCCCACTCACCGCGCGGCGATGAAGAGGGTCTGATTGAGCCGCAGCATCCTCTGGAAGTCCAAGCCGAGCTGGGCCGTGTCGTTGTCGCCGGCGAGGCCTCGGAACCAGGGGTACTGGGCCGTGGCTGGCGGCAGAGCGAGGAAGGGCGGCCATTACACGCTTCCACCTCCCCCAACACGGGGTCCCCCATTGGCAGGACGGGCCCCGGGACCCCCCCTGCCAACACCATCACCATGGCCACCAGTGACGTCCCAGCACTGCAGGGGTTAATTCAATAGCTGGGCTGAGGGGCACCCCAGTGACCCATAGTGGCCTTCATATCAGACCCCCCTGCACCCCATGGATAGACCCTGTTCTGTTCCCGGGGTTCATTCCAGACTTGGGGAGACATTTCCAGTTGGGGGGGGAAGTGGGGGCGACATTGTGGTCCCAGCAGCAGGCCACGTGGTCTAGCAGCCACAGCCAAGGCCACTACGTGGTTCACCCAGCACCCAGCAGGTGGCTGCCTCAGGCGACACGAGCTTGCCAGGTCTCAGCCCTAGCCCCCTGGCTCGACCGCCGTGGGTTCCCTGCTCTGTGGAGGGGTGTGGAGGGAGGGGCCCAGCTCGCTTACTTGGCAGGCCCACGGTGCTGAGGGGAGCGAGGTCTCTGGGGAAGGAGAGCGCAGACAGCGGCAGGCATCGGCCCAGCAGGAGGAAGACAGCGGCCACAGCAGGGCAAGAGAGGGGCATCCTCGTGGCCTTCCCAGCCGAGAGCAGAGGGGAACTGGCCGGGACTTAGGACTGGCCCATCCTTCGCTCGCCCATCAGCAGGCCCTGCGAAGACAGGGGGGTGGTTGTCACTGGCTCCATGCAGCTCCTCTTCCTCCTCTCCATAACACGGCGCCTACCTCCGGCCACACGCCTGCAGTGCTTCAGAGCGCTCCTTAAACCCCAGAGCCAGGGACAGAACCCAGGAGTCCTGTCTCCCAGCGCCCTGCTCTGCCCTAACCACTAGGTTACGCTCCCCCCACCCAAAGCCAGGGACAGAACCCAGGAGTCCTGTCTTCCAGCGCCCTGCTCCGCCCTAACCACTAGGGTACGCTCCCTCCACCCAGAGCCAGGGACAGAACCCAGGAGTCCTGTCTTCCAGCGCCCTGCTCCGCCCTAACCACTAGGGTACGCTCCCTCCACCCAGAGCCAGGGACAGAACCCAGGAGTCCTGTCTCCCAGCACCCTGCTCCGCCCTAACCACTAGGTTACGCTCCCCCCACCCAAAGCCAGGGACAGAACCCAGGAGTCCTGTCTCCCAGCGCCCTGCTCCGCCCTAACCACTAGGGTACGCTCCCGCCACCCAGAGCCAGGGACAGAACCCAGGAGTCCTGTCTCCCAGCTCCCCCAGTGCTGTAACCACCAGACTCCACTCCCTCCAAACCCAGGCACAGGAGGCAGGAGTTGTGATTTCCAACCCTCTGCTCTAACCTCCAGGGTGTACTCACCTCCCAGTCCTGGGAATAGGACCCAGGCACCCTGGCCCGCAGCTAACTCTCATCTCTAATCACTAGACTCCCTCTGCCCCCTGCCCTCCCCCAAGCAGGGAACGGGACCCAGGAGTCCTGACTCCCAACCTGGCTCCTCTAGCCACTGGACCACACTCCCTGCCCAGTACGACTGGGAACCAGCTGAAGAATAAAGGACCCCAAACAATTTGTCGATAATTCAGGCAGTCCGCCCAGGCTGTTAGGAGCTGTCCAGCTGGTTCTGTGTGTCACTATGACAGACCATTTCCCGTAAGTTTGGCTTCAGGGTCACAATGACCTAGGTGGTGGGAACAGACCCATCCCACCCTTCGCTAGTACAGAGCAAACCGTGAGTTCTCTGGGGCAGGGAGTCTCTCTTTGTTCTGTGTCAACAGCGCCTAGCAGATAATGTACAGCACCTAGCACGCTGGAGTCCTGGGCCAGGACCGGGGCTCCTAGGTGCTACTGTACTACACCTAATAGATAATGTACAGGGCCTAGTACACTGGAGTCCTGGAGTCCTGTCCCCTCCCCACCCCCGGCCTGTCCCCCAATCTCTGTTGGTGCCAGATAATTTTGCATGGCACAAAACGGTGCTGTCCAGCCAACAGAGGAAAATCCCAGCTCAACTCCCACCCTCATCCCCACTTTGTCCTGTAGACTGGAGCTCTCCCTGGCCAGGTTATAAATAGCCTTCGGGTGAGTGGCGTTAGGAAACAGGGTCCAGGACCCCCACCCTGCCTGGCTCACACGTGGGGCTGGCTCGCATCAGGGAGCGTCAGCTGGCACGGGGGGTAGAGTTACAGTGGGAGCTGCAGCCTAAGAACTGGGTTGTGGGGGGAAAGGAGAGATTAGAGGGGGGAGAGTCAGGGAAGGAGGGATAGAGAAGGGGGTAGAATGGGTGACCTAACTTTTGTTCTTTCTCCTGTGTGTGTAAGGGGTGGGTGTCCATGTATACCTGGGTGTGTGTCAGGAGTATGTGTGTGTGTGTATATCTGTGTGCATGAGAGCGTGTGGATGTATGCATAAGGGGTGTGTGCTACGTAGATCTCTCTCTATGTGTAAGCGTTGCCTGTGTGTGTATATCTGCATGTGAGCAGGTGAGGGAGGTACGTACGGTGTGTGTGGGGGTTGTGTGTGTATTTATCTGTGTGTGTGAGGGCTGTGGGAGATATAGAAGGTGTATGTGTGTCTCTGTAAACCTGTGTGTGTAAGGATTGCATCTATATACTTGTGAGAGGGGATATATAAGGGGGGGTGTGAGGAGGGATGGGGTGTTTATAAAGATGCGTGTGAGGGTGTATAAGGGGTGTGTGTAAGGCACGTGGGGGTGTATAGGGGGTGTGTACAGACTATGTATGAAGGTGTATAAGGGATGGGTATGTGAGGGGGTGTGTACGGGCTGTGTATAAGGATATGTGTGTGAGGGGGTGTGTGTGATTTAGTAGATGACAGAACAAGGAGCAATGGTCTCAAGTTGCAGTGGGGGAGGTCAACGCTGGATATTAGGAAAACCTTTTTTGCTAGGAGGGTGGTGAAGCACTGGGATGGGTTACTAGGGAGCTGGGGAAATCTCCATCCTTAGAGGTTTTTAAGCTGCGGCTTGACACAGCCCTGGCTGGGATGATTTAGCGGAGGCTAGCCCTGCTTTGAACAGGGAGTTGGACTAGATGCCTCCTGAGGTCCCTTCCAACCCTCATCTTCTATGATCCTATGTGAGGGGTGTGTATACAGCTGTGTATAGGGGGCTGTGTGGTCTGGGGGTGTATAATGATGCGTGTGAAGGATGTGTGTATATAAGGGTGTGGGGGAGTGTATAATGGGTGTGTGTACAGGCTGTGTGTGGGAGGGGGTGTAAAAGTGGTGTGTGTACAGGCTGCGTGAGGGGGTGTGGGGGTGTATAATGGGCCTGTGTACGGGCTTTGTGTGGGTGTGTATAATGGGTGTGCGTGAAGAGTGTGTGTACAGGCTGTGTGTGAGAGGGGGCTGTATAATGGGTGTGTATATGGGCTGTGTGTGAGGGGGTGCAATTCAGCCTCTCCCCATCTACACACCCCAGGAGAGCCATCCTCTGGGCTGCCAATTAGCAGCCCCCCCCGGGTGCAGCGGGCAGCCAGTGCCCCGGAGCGGAGGCAGGCGATGGCGTCAGCGTGGCGCTGCGCTGACGCAGGCTGACGTGGGTTGGCTCCTGTGGGAACCTCAGGAAATCTCCCCGGTAATTCCATGATGGAGCTTGGCACCCCCGGAAAGTCACCGGGGTGAACCTGAGATGATTCCCCGCCCCCCCGGGTGAGCAGTTCCCAGGTGGGCAGGATGAGAGAGCTCCACAGGCCACAGGCAAGGGGGTTTTGGGGCCAGCCCACTGGTGGGGGACATGGGCATGCTATTGCAAAACCCCATCAGCAGAAGTTTGGAGCTGAGTCCCAGACAGAATGATGGATGGATGGACGGACAGACCTGTTTTACAAGAAAAAACGCAAAAACAAATTCTGTTCTGGATGAGTGTTTCAAACTCGCGCCCCCCGCCCTGCTCTGACCACTAGACCTAGCTCCCTTCCTGGAGCGCCTTCCCACCACGGAAAATAGAACCCAGGAGTCCTGACTCCGTGCCCTCTCCCCCTGGTCAAACCAGGAGAAAACACTCCCTTCCCAGAGCGAGGCATACGAACCCCGGAGTCCTGACTGCCAGTCACCCGCCCTAACCACTGCACCACGCTACCAGCTCTCTGTGCACTGTTCCCACTTGGGCCACATAAGGGGACGGAGAGCTGCCATGGGAAGCAGAAATCCCTGTCAAAGTTCAATCAATGCCCAAACGACAATTACGGTGAGGCTTGTGGGGTGGGCTGGGGGGGGACCCCATTCCAGGGCCGTTTTCCAGCCTGGAGCCAAGCAGGATCCAAGTGCCAGGCTTTATAAATAACCTGGTGCAATCAGGCCGGAGTGGTGAGCCGTGTTTAGCTGGGGACAGGAATCTGTGCTGCTGGATTTATGGAGAGGTATTGCTTGGGGAGCGGAGAGGCAGGGGTCCTGGCTCAGGGCACCGGAGGTTAGCCGGGGAAACAGCACTGGGGAGGGAAGGAAGGAAGGAGAGAAAAGAGGAAGGAAATAAGGCACTAGGGACAGAGAGATGGAGGGAGACTGGGCTGTGTGTGACAGAGAGGAGGGGCGAGGGGGGAGAGACAGAGGGAGAGAAAGCGGGAGAGAGCTGGGGGGGATGAAAATGACAGCAAACGAGAGTGTCTGACACAGCCATTGTTGACACGCAGCCTTCCCCTCTCACTCCTGTGCCACGCACACCCCTCCGTCCATCCATCCTGTTCCGTACCTACCCCTCCAGGGACACCTGGGTCCCCCTCATCCCCATGCACACCCCCTCCATCCATCGAGGGCCACCCATTACCCAGGCACCTCTTCATCATGACGCCCCTTCCATCTATCTATTGCCAGAGACACTCCGGTAACCTGTCTCTCAGGATCCCCACTTCTCTGCCTCCCTGTCCACCCATCCAGTGGCACACGTGCGCCACTCTCCAGCCTACTTACTATCCCACACACTTCTCTGCCAAAGGGTTTTGCTGGAGAGCTGGCAGGCAGCGGGATCGGGCTCCTGGGTTTTCACAGCCACCTCATTTTTGCTCCTACCAGGAGCTGGTGTGTGTGTGCGTGCAAGGGGGGAGAACAGGGGCTGAGAATGATTTGAGCTTGTCAACAGGTCTACTCGTCCCAGCCCCCCACCCCCTCCCATCAGCCTGAACTCGCTGCTGCACTGCTAATTATGACGAGCTGTGCCATCCCAATCACCCGCTAATTGGGAGTTGGGACTGATTAGCTGGGAGCTGCGATTTGAATGTGCGGGGGCAGCGGGTTCGACCTGTGAAAGGCTGGCAGGCTGCCCCGTGGCTCACTTTCCCGGACAGTAGCCAGGAGGGGCTGGAGGAAGAAGCTGGCTCCCTGAAGACACCCCCAACGTCAGGTGTGGTTCTCAGCCATTCCCTGCTACTCCTGGCCATTTACTCAATGGGTCCAGCCCGCAGTGAAACAGACGCACGCTCCCCCAAAGTGAGGCAGGCGGGCAAGGGCCAGCGGGTACCTGGACCCTTGAGCTGAAGAAGCAATCGTTGGCTTGACCTGGATCGTGAAGAAAGCTCAATGGATGCAGGGACAGAAGCACGAAGCGGAGCCAGGAACCCTTTGCCACTTTGGATAAAAAACCTGGGAAACACCTGGGCCTAATTCAAAAACTTTTTAGGTTGTTCACTCAGACATCTCACCTCTCCCCGCCACACACAGACATTAAGCAGCCCCTGTCTCCCCTTGGATGCAGGAGACCTGGGTTCTCATCCCAGCTAAGCCACCTGCTGGCTAACTTTTGAGTAAGTCCCTTCCCCTCTCTGCCTCGCTTTCCTCTCCCCTGCGTCTGTCCAGTCTGTTTAGCTCGGGAGGGCTTTGGGGCAGGGATTGGCTCTTGCTCCATATCTATGACACGCCTGGCACACTGGGGCCCTTTCTCAGTTGCTACCATAATGCAGCTGAGCCATTGTAAAAGCCAGGCAATCGCTGGTTTAAGTCACGACGGACCCTGGTGACCACCAGCTGTAATGTCTCCAGATCCCCATTAATTGCCCTGCATGCAGGCTACCCCACTGAAATGGAGCTGCTGTGGGCTCAGACCTGGCAAAAAGCAGCAGGAGCAGAGCAAGCCGTGGAGCCACATGACTTCTCTGTTTGTAGCTAACCGGCTCCCGCGGAATCGGTGGGGAGGGATGCAGCAAACCACAGGCCCCGCTGGGGCGACTCCTAAATCGGCTGCTGATCGGCTGTTTTCCAGGAGGTCTCCGCAGGTCCAGCGGGAGGCTCCCTGCACTTTGGCTTTTCATGGCTCCCAGCGCTTGTTACTGGCGATTGAGTTACAATGAAAACACACCCGGCGCCCGGGCTGATCCTATGCTTCACTCGTGAGTGACTGAGTGAGAATTTGGCCCCCCCCCGCCATGTTCACTGCCTGTCAGCAGCCAGGACACAGGCTCGGAGTCAATCAATGTGCCAGAGAACGCCAGTTATGAACCTTCACACAGCACAGAATGAGAGGGGAGTAAAATTACTCCTTTGACGTGGCTCACTAGCTCAGCCGGCCATCACTGCCGTGAGACAGCCGACGGCCGAGCTTCAAATCTTGCAGAAGCTTTGGTACAGGTAGGATGGCCATAACATTAACTTTGAGCAGTGACGCCTAGTGGGCAGATCGCTGCCCTAGGACGCAGGAGACCTGAATTCTATGCCCACCTCTGCCTCTAGCCTGCTGGGTGACCTTGGGCAAAGTCCCTTCCCCGCCCCGTGTCTCAGTTTCTCCCTCTGTAAAACGGGGATAAAGATACTGACCTCCTTTGTGAAGTGCTTTTGAGATCTGTGGATGAAAAGCACCAGATAAAGAGCTAGCTAGGGGTTGTTACAGGGGGTCACAGACGGCACGCTGTACCCCTGGTAGAATGCACAGAGCTCCCCCTGGAGCGGGGAGCAAAGATCCAGTCTTCCACCCTCTGATTTCTTTTATGGGTCGCATCGAAAGGCCCCAGCTGAGATCAGAGCCCCATTATGCCAGGCGTTGCACAGACAGGGCGGAGAGCATCCCTGCTCCAGAGGAGGGCTCCCAGCCGAAACAGAGAAAGGGACGGGAAAGGCAGGATTTTTATCCCTCTTTGACAAATGGGAGCTGAAGCCTTGGATGCACGGTAACTGCAGCGTGTCCAGACGCACCCGCGCTCGCTTTAATCTAGTGAGCTCGGGTGCCGAGCGAAGCCGGGGCGGCCTGCGCTCCTCTGCCCCAGGACCCAAGCGAGCCTGAGGAAATCTCACATGGGTACGTCTACACACGCAGCAATCAGATCCCACGACTGCAGTGTCACCCCAGCCTAAGTGTAAGACAAGAGACAGCCGGGAGAGACAGACAGACAGACGGGGGCAGACGATATTGGGCCAGCATGACGGGCAGCGAGATTTTCTGCAGAGCTGTCCAGATCACTGCGCTACCTTCCCTGGATCTCATTCCGATGAGGAGCCGATACTGGTGGAAGGAGCTGCAAAGCCGGCAGCGATACCCAAGAAGCAATGAGCTTTGCAGGGGGGGGGGAACAGACGGCAAAGGCGCGTTTTGAATATAGACCGAAAATTAATTTCTTCCAAGAGCTGCGTGCCTCGACCGACAAAATTCCCAGAACCCCAGCGGGGCGCGGGCCGGGCTTCTCTTTGTCAGCGCGACTGAGGAGGTGAGAATGATGTCGGGGCAGATTTGTTTGCACTTGATCAAGCGACATTCCAGCCGATTTATAATTAGACTGATGGAGGAGGAGACTTTTCGGTTTTGTTTTGTTTTCAACACCATTTAAAAATAGATTGTGAGTAACACGAAGGGGAGGTTTCTTTTTACCCCAGGGCAGAGTAGCCAGACCTCAGCTCTCGTTTCCCCGGCCCGCCCAGGCTGTGGTCTATCGAGCGACACACACGGGGGGGGGGAGGCTGCAAAGGTGGGTGAGTATCGTTATTCACACTTGACAGATGGAGAAAAATGAGACAGAGAGATGGGAAATTTCTTACCCAGACACACGCAACAAGGCATTAGCACGGCTGGGTATGGAGCCCTGGAGGGGTGAGCCACATCCCATGCTAACTACTAGATGACACTGCCTTCTATGGCTGGGAATAGAACCCAGGAGTCCTGGCTCCCAGTCCTCTACGCTACAAGTCTCAGGGGCGGCCAGAGAGCACGGGATTCATACCAGTCCCACCAGCTCCACTCAGAGGGCTTTGTACCAGACACCCTCGGTGTACCATTAACCCCCATTCTGCTCAGCCATGGTGGGAGGGGGGGACTAGCCCCCTCCCAACACCTGTGATCTAGAGCAAACCGGACAAGCCTGTGGCTCATTGCTGCTGCTGGGGGGGGAATCCCACTGCTTGGGGGCCGTATAACCCTGGGCAGCGCAAAGCACAGAAGAGAGGGAAGGAACAATCCTGGGTCAGATCCTGACCCTGTTGGGCCTGATCTGTGGCCAGTGCAGCTTTCCTTCATTGCCTTGCACGTTGGGGGGGGGGGCGGGGGCGCCTCGGGCCAGTCTCCATGTCACAAAACACCCCCCCGATTGGAAAAGTCAGCCGACTGGATGATTCGTGGCAACCAAACGGTCTCGTCAGCCCAAGAGGCGGCGCTTCCAGGACGAGAGGCGCTGGGCAATGAGTGCAGAAGCTTCCCTTCTGCTGCCCCTCCCTCCTGGCCTCCAGCCCCACTTACCCCTGCCCCCCCCCCCGTCTCTGCCTGTCCACCCTGCCAAAACCCGCCCCCACCAAAAGACTTTGAATAACAAGACTGAACCGAAAGATCCCTGGCAGCGCTACCATGCCGTCTGCTCCGCAAGTCCGCTCTACCCCTTCCGCCCCCTCGCCCAGTGGATGTCTTGTCTCTCTAGCCTGCAAGCTCGTTGGGGCAGGGGCTATCTGGTACGTACAGCGCCTGGCACAACGAGGTTCTGTTCTCAACTGGAAACCAGGCGCTCCCGTAATAAACAAGCTCAATAAGTGCTCCCCGTGGATGAACAGAGTTGTTAAGCTGGAACCTTTCCTAACAATGACCAGGCTGTAGCCCGCAGCTGCCAGTGGCCGGTACCAGCTGGAAAAGGCTGGGGTAAAACTCCCTGTCGGAGGCAGGGCTAGGGTTAGTCAGAAACGGAGACAGTTTTCCTCTTCTAAGCAAAGGCCACCCTGCTTTGGCTCTTCCCCACTGAATTCGCTCGCAGTCCCTGGGGAGGGGCGTGAATGGATCTGTCTAGCTCTGTGGGGAGGGGGGTGGGAGAGGTGCTGGGTTTTTTCCCCAGTTGTACAATAGAAAACATTTAATAGTTTTAAAGCTCAGGCAAAGGGAAGGGCAGCGAAAAGCACAAATGCGAAGGAAGAACCCCCGGTAGGCTGAGCAACTGCCGACAGGACGGCGTCTTCGAGCCATCTGTCTGGGAGAAAGACACCTGCCCGGGTGGCGCTATAAATACCCCAGCAACAAGCCTGGCGCGACTGTCAGCAAGCGGCTATGATTAATGGGAAGGCTACTAGACAGCGATGGAGGGGGACAGGGTAGCTCCGGGGCATGGGGATAGCACACGAGGCCTTTCCCCTCCAAGGCATGGTGCTGGAGATTGTCATCTATCTCAATGGAGCCTTGGGCGCCTCTGTCTGCCTGTATGTTTTTGTCATCATCTGCTCTCGTCTTAGACTGTGAGCTCTTTGGGGCAGGGACCATCTATTTGTTCTGTGTCTGTACAGCACCTAGCACCATGGTGTTCTGGTCCAGGACTGGGACTCCTAGGATCTAGCGTAATAACCTAATAAATAATATACAGCACCTAGTGCCATGGGGTTCTGCTCTATAACTAGGGTGCCAAAGCACTACCATAAAACACCTAGGTGAGGCTGTGGGTTCTAGACACAGCCCTGCAATCTTGGGCCAGTCACTCCCTCGCTCAGTGTCTCAGTTTCCCCTCCTGGCTGGGTCTATTTTGACTGCAAGCTCTTTGGGGCAAGGGCCGTCTCTGCGTTTGCACAGGGCCAGGCACAATGCCCCCCCCCCCAGATGCTTCTGCAATACAAATAACTTTGGCCTGATTTTTCAGACAGGCTCAGGACACCAGCGGGTGACAATCTGGCTCTGACTGTGCCCCCTGGTTGGCAGCTGCCGCAGAGAGGCCTAGGACAGAATGGGCCATGGGGTCTGAGCTCCTTTCCCTGCATCACAGGGGGACACAGCTAGGGCATCCAGAGGGTCCGCATCCAGCCCCTAAGAGCTGCCTAACCAGATCAGATCCCTAGGCAGTAGTTTAGCACCCCCTCGCCAGTCACACGACCAGGTCTTTTCACCAGCCGGGCCTATATCGCAACGTCCCCTGGCCCAGGCAGCCGAATACCCCCCGTCTCCCAGCACAGAGCACCAGCCTGAGCAGGAAAACAATAGACCACCTTGCTCCAGGGCCAGCCGGCCCAGGTTAGAGACGTGCGCTTGGAGGAACCCGGATACGCAACTGACCGCAACGCTCGTCTGTTCTCAGGGATATTTGCACAGCACCAACACACTACGCGACGTCTGAGCATACACGACGCCACCCCTGCGGGAGTAGAGATATTGGCCGTCTCGGGCCACGCACCAGGGATTTCAAGTGGCGGCACTCCCCCCGCCCAGCTAAACGCACATGTTGCTATGCTGGAGCGAAGGCTCCCGAGGTGGGGCTAGAAGAGAGCCAGAGCTGTGCCAGATCAAGCACAAAGGGAGGAGTTGCAACACACTCACCCGCCCCCGGGAGTTAGGCACACCCCCCTTTGCACCACGGCAGTGCATTGGGAGAGCCACAGTGGTGCAAATGCTTACCTGAAGTCTGAGCTCCACCCCTGCCTCCTGGGGGCGCCGGTGAGCCAGCTTCCCAAAGCGGGAGGGTTGGTTCGGGCCCACCTGAGCTTGGTTCAGGGCGGGCCAAGGCCCGTGTTGCCCCAGGGGTCAGACGAGACGCTGCCCAGGGTCCCTTCTGGCCATGGAACCAGGGGCTCTGGTTGCGTTCGGAAATGGGGAGCGAGTGGCGGAGGAGAGCTGCGTGTGCATGTTGCGGGGGTGCTGGGGAGCGTCACAGGCCCCGCAGGGTTATAGCCACGACCTATGGTCGCTTAACTTGGGGGGATCGATTGACCCCTTTATTAGGACGTCATTTGTCAACGCTTTATAAAGAGGACCTTCATGGAAAGGTTTTCCCGTTGCCCTACGGCACACGCCTGCCACGGCCCCTGTTGGCATAAGCTGGCAAAGCTTCATTGCCTTCAGCGGAGCTGGCAGGAGACCCTTGAGGGTCTGCCCCCCCCTTGAGTTCTCGACAGCTGCCAGCTCGCGTGGTGCCGTTCTGTCAGGCTGTCTGGCCTTCCTGGCGGTCCCGTCCTCAGGAGGGACAAGGAGGGGCTCCAGGAAGCTGGCGTGGTGGCAGGGATGGGCAGGGAAGACATCGAAGCTGGGGGAGGGAGGTTGAGCAGAGGGGATGAGTTGGGGGGGGGGCCAACGTATGGCTGGATGCGTTGCTCTGCCACTTTTGGCTAGGCAGGGCCAGGACTAAAATCGGAGGCCACAGATCAAAATCCTCCAGGTGCTGAGGGTTCAGAAGCCCTGGCCTCATTCCAGCTCCTTTGCCCTGGCAGCCCTCCCACGGCCATGCGGGAAACGCCGGGTCAGAGCCGCAGAGAGCCCCCAGGAGTCCTGGCTTACCCCTCCGCTGCCAGCCTCTCCCTCCCCCCCCAATCCATCAGTTCTTTTTCCGCTCTATTATTTTTAAAGAAAGGTCCCAGCGCTGCAGCGGCTGCCACACGCGTCATTAGCGCAGTTAATTACACTGCCGCTGAAAAGCCAGGCTCAGGAGGGAGCCCCCAGCCTTTCCTCCCCGCCCCCAGCCCCTCTTTGGCATTGCACAGGGCTCCTGGAACGGGTTGTGCGCGGGTGAGGAGTGGGCTGTGGGTCTCTCGCGGTTATGGGCTGGGGACTGGGGTCTATTCCCAGCTCTGGAAGGGGAGTGGGGACTAATGGTTAGAGCAGGGGATGGGGGGCAGGACTCCTGGATTCTGTTCCCAGCTCTGGGAGAGGAGTGGGGTTTAGTGGTTAGAAGAGAGAGGTGTAGGGGGGAAGTGGGATGCCCAGGTTCTAGTCCCAGCTCTGGGAGGGGAGTGAGGACTAGTGGTTAGAGCCAGGGGTGGAGAGGGGATAGCCAGGATGCCTGGGTTCTATTTCCTCTGCTGGCATGTCCCTAAGTGAGTTGCTCCGCCCCTCCCACCGAACAAAGGCTGCTGAAACACAAACACCCTCTCTAGGGTCCTCTCCCCACATCACAACGGTTCAGCAACCAAGAGGGGCGGCTGAAGAACGATCCTAAGCAGGCGCAAGGTTAGCGGAGCGGGGGGTCTGGCCCCTGGTGTCTGTGACCAGGGGATAGCCACCTGTCTGCTGCCACTACAAGGTGCACGGTAACAAACACGCCGCCGGGAGCTGCTCCCCCTCCCTCCTTCCAACTACTCCTATCTCTGGAGGCAACTGTTCCCATCCAAAAGAGCTCTCACCCTGGGTGTGGGAACCCAGGGGAACAAAGGGCTTGGCCCTGCAGAGGGAAGATTTATCTCCTCTCCCACACCTGAATCCCCCTGGCTCCCCTATCATGCCCAGGGAAGGAGAGGGGAGATGGGAGCCCTGGACTGCAGTTTTCCATGCCTGACTCTTGGGGGACCCCATTCCTGCATATGAGGCAGGGACGCTGGGGTGGGAAGCAGCTCTGAGCCCCCGTTGCACCCTCTGTAGCCCAGTTTGGGTGTAAGTTAGAGCAGTCCCAAGGTGGCTCTAACTTGCTCTCCACTTCTCATGATCCCCTCGGGCAGAGAATAGCCAGAGCACAGTGTGTTTTGATCTCATCCCCCATGCTGGGGGGCTGGGATCAGGGGTTAGGAGGAGGGTTGGTGCATGGGGGAGGCTGTTTCCACCCACTCCAAGGCCCTTTTATGATGCCAGGGTGGGGCATAGGAGCCTGAAAGTCACCACCCCTTCCTCCCCCACACCTTATCTCTCATTCTGCAACATTTTGTGGTTTAATGCAAATTTAATGGCAGACAATTAAGCTCTGCGTCAAAGAGGATCCAGCCAGTAACAACCGCTCCCGCAGGCCCGCTCAGCGGTAATTTGTGTCAGCCTCAAATTGGTGCTTCACTGCAATTTAAATATCATCTCTAACTGCATATGCATAGAGATGGCCCTGGGCTGGGGACCTGTAGAGAAATCGATGTCCCACCAGGACAGGCAGAGAGGTGGGCCACGTGTCTGGGTGGGGCACTGATCCGGCCACCACCGCCGTGGCAGTAAACAAGTGGAGAGTTTAGGGGTCTATCAGCTAAGGTCCCCTTTGTCCCTGTTTAGCTGGTGGGGAACTGAAGCACATCACAATTTTTTTTTAATTATTTGGGGATGGGAATGGAAATGGGTCTTCTAGTTCACAGTGAAGTGTCCTACCACCAATGCTACCCATACGTTTCTACTTTTGCTTACACTGCTACTGGAAGATACCCGATCAAAATGAGCGGCAGGGTAACCAGCTCCTTGCACACCTGTCTATAAAATGTAGCCAAAAAAACAAAACTGCATGAACATGGGAGACTTCAGTTTGAGTGACACAGTCTGGAGGTCTCATGCTGCCAGCTCTGAAACGTCCTTGGAATTTCTAAATAATACAGATTACAATTTCCTAACTCAAAACATGTTGCAACCAACATGGGGGAAATTCTATATTAGACCTTGTGTGGACAGATGAAGAAATGATCACAGAACTAAAAATTAATGGTAATTTAGGTATGAGTGATCAAGACTCGATCACATTTATAAATTGCAATCAGAATAAAGCTGGAAACAGCTATGAGCCAAATCAGCTGGAAGAATTTAAGCTGAAAAGTGTGAATGATAATTGGGAATTGTTTATGCATGCTTTAGTGGATGCCCAAGAAAACACAATTCCACAGTCGAGGGAGAAGGCTGTTTTGGTTTTAAAAAATCCAACAATCTGGTTTAGAGGGGAAGTGAAGGCCACTGAAAAAAATTAAAAATATATATATATAACAAATGGAAAAAAGGGGAAATTGATAATAACAAAAATAAATCAGAAGCTATGAACTGTAGAAAATTGATAAGGGAAGCAAGGACACAAGGAGAATTCTATGTCCAGTAGAGTTAAGGACAATAAGGAGCTTTTTAAAGTATATTAGGGAAAAAAAGAATCCTAACAAAGGCATTGGTCCATTACCAGATGGAAAGGGTAGAATTATCAAGAACAATGCAGAAAAGGTAGAAGTGTTCAATTAATATTTCTATTCTGTATTTGGTACAGAAACAGATGATGTAGTCATATCAAATGATAAGACTCTTTCCATTCCACTAGTACCTCAGGAGGATAAAGGGCAGCTACTAAAGTCAGACTTTTTTAAATCAGCAAGTCTGGATAACCAGCATCCAAGAGATTTAAAAGATCTGGCTGAGGAGCTCACTTTTCAATAAGCCTTGGAACAAAGGGGAAGTTCCAGAAGACTAGAAGAAATGTTGTGCTAATATTCCAAAGGGGTAAATGGGATGATAGGGTAATTATAGGCCTGTCTGTCTGACATTGAACCCAGGCAAGATAATGCAGCAGCTGATATGGGATTTGATTAATAAAGAATTAAAGGGGGGTGATATAATTAATGCCAATCAACATGGGCTTATGGAAAATAAATCTTATCTAACTTGATCTTTTTTTGATGAGATGACAAGATTGATTGATTGATATAAGTAATAGTGTTGATGTAATATACTTAAACTTCTGTACGGCATTTGACTTGGTACTGGATGGCATTTTGATTAAAAAACTAGAAAGATATAATATTCACATTGCACAGATTAAATGGATTAACAGATTGCTAACTAATAGGTGTCAAATGTGCTTGAAGTTTGCAGATGACACAAAAATTGGGGGAGTGGCAAATAACGAAGGGGACAGGTCACTGATACAGAGCGAACAATGTGTTTTTAACGTGGCTAAATGGACATGCGTACACCTAGGAACAAAGAACACAGGCCATCTTTACAGGATGGGGGTCTCTCTCCCTGGAAGCAATGGTTCTGAACAAGCTAATCTGCTCAACACAAGCTTCCGGTGCGACGCTGTCGCCGGAAAGGATAATGCGATCCTGGGATGCATAAACACGGGACTCAGGAGTAGGAGCTGTGAAGATATTTTACCTCTGTGTCTGGCGTCGCTGGATCCTGTGCCCGGTTCTGCTGCCCACAATTCACCAAGGATACTGAAAAATTGGAGAGGGGTCAGAGAAGACCCACCAGGGTGATTAAAGGGTTAGAAAACCTGCCTTATGGTGACAGACTCAAGGAGCTGAATCTATTGAGCGTAACAAAGAGGTTAAGGGGTGACTCGATCACAGGCTACGAGTACCTAGATGGGGAACAAATATTTAATAAGGGGCTCTTCCATCTACCCGAGAAAGGTCTAACACGAGCCAATGGCTGGAAAGTGAAGCTAGACAAATTCAGACTGGAAATAAGACATAAATTTTTAACAGGGAGTGTAATTAACTACCGGAACAATTTCCCAAGGGCTGTGATGGGTTCTCCATCACTGACGATTTTTAAATAAAGATTGGCTGTTTCTCTAACAGATCTGCTCTAGGAATTCCTTTGGGGGCAGTTCTCTGGCCTGTGTTAGCCAGGAGACCAGAGTAAATGATCTCAACGATCCCTTCTGACCTTGGACTCCATGAAGATGCAGCCCCTTTGTACCAGGTGCTGTACAAACATATAGCGAGAGACAGAGTGTAGGCTCTTCAGGGCAGGGCCTAACTACGCAAGAGTGGGTGGGGAAATGGAGGCACTGAGAGGGAAATTGACTTGCTCAAGATCACACAGCTGAGCAGTGACAGAGCAGGGAAAAGAACCCAGGTGTCCTGCCCACTCAGTCACATTGCCTCTTCCCATCGCTGACAAAAAGAACGAGGGGGGACCCAGCCCCCTGGCCCAAGAGGCTGCAGCTGGGGAGGAACGTGTCGCCCTGTGCATTGCAGACTGCAGCAGCCTGTGGTTGGAGCAGCTCCTGGGCACGCTGGGCTGGGAACAGGCTCGGGCTGGGGCTGGGAACTCTGCATTTGGGCCAAGAAGGGAGAGGGCTCCCCTACGGTGGGAGGGTTTCTGTGCCCAAGGGCAACAGATCCCAGCTGCCAGGCCTGGTGTCAGAGCCTGGGACGGGGGGTAGGGCGGGGAACCCGGTCTGGGTCTAGGTGCCAACCTGGAATCGCTCCCTAGCGCCAGCCTTCCCCTACCAGGGCTGCCTTGCCTGTCCCGCAGACCCTTCCCATTTCCAGCTCCTCACCCGCCTCCTCCTTCCCAGCTATTGCGCAGCAGCTGGGGCCTGGCCAAGTCCTCCAGAGGCCACTCGCTTTCCCAAGGCTTTTCCAGGAACAGCTCAGCCCCCGAGCGAGCCGTTTGGCACCGTGGCCTCGCGCTGACCCAGCCGGGCGGGGCACAGCGCCGGCAAAACCAAGGAGATGGGCGAGGCGGGGCTGCCTGCCACTGCCAGCTGCCCACGGAGATGCACGGAGCAGCTTTGGGCCGGTGCCAGGTGCAGGAGAGCAATGGATGCCACAGCCAGGGTGCCGGGTTTGAAAAGAGGCTCCCCTGCAGGAGGATTCGGACCAGCTTCTTGCTGCCTCTACCCTGGCAGGGAGCAGGGCCTAGTGGCCACAGCAGGGGGGCTGGGAGCTAGGACTCCTGGGTTCTGGCCCCAGCTCATTTTAAATATGCGTGAGAAGAAGAAATAAACCTTTTAAATGTTCTTATTTACAGATCAAGGCTCAGTGCCAGTGGCTGGAAGCCAGTGTGGAGGAGGGGAGGCACAGGGAGCTGGGGAGGTAGGGGGCCCATGCCTCTCGTGTCTGCAAGGCCATTGCCCCCGAAGCCCAGCTCACAGACAGCCTTTGCAATTAAACACGTTCCTGCTGGCAAAGGCATGTCCTTGGTGGAGAGGGCTCCCCCCCTCCACAGGGCCAGGAGAACCAGGGCCACTGCCTTGAAGCAATGGCCTGGGCTGGGGCGCTGGGGATCAAAGTATGCTTGGACTCCAGCGTGAGGAGGAGAAGCAATGGGTATGCCATCTCCCTCTGCAGGATGGGCACAAAACTGCTCGCCTGTGTGTCATGTTCCCTGCACTGCTAATGGGGAGTCTCCTTCAGCTTAGCCACAGAGGCTGGGGCTTTTCAACTCTAATTCAATCCTTGCAGTCACCAGGAAGCTCTCAGCAGCTCATCCATGGGACTCAAAGTGCTTAAAAAACACCCAGGGGTCAGGTCCAAACCCAACAGAGACACTGGTATAATTAACCCCGTATTACAGAGGGGGAAACTGAGTCACAGGAGGGACGAGACATGGCTCAAGGATCACACAGCAAGACAGTGACTGAGCTGGGAATAGAACGTAGGAGTCCTAGCTCTCAGGCCCCTGATCTAAACAGTAACCTGCACTCCCCTCCTACAGCTGGGAGCAGAACCCAGGTGCCCTAGCCGGTTGCCTGATCTAACCACAACACCACACTTCCATTGAGATCTTTCTCTGCTCAGAGGTCTACCCCTTTCTCTTTCTTTGCATCAGGTACTGCACACACGCCTAGCGAGAGGCAGTCCCTGCCTTGAAGAGCTCTGTTTCAATACACCCGACAGACAAAAGGTGGGAGGGGAAACCGAGTCACAAAGCAGTGGCATGACTTGTTACGTTCATCCAGCAGGCCAGCGGCAGAGCTGGGAATCAAACCTAGCTGTTGTGGCTCCCAGCCCGCTGTTCCATCCACTAGGTCACACAGAGCGGGGTCTAAAGCAACCCCTCCACCCCGTGCCCTGACCAAACAAGCGGGCACCAAGCAGTTAAAGGAGTGAATGCTGAATTAATGGCACAGATCTAATGGTGCTCATCACTTCCTTTGAATTACCATCGAAGACCTGCGCCGGGCGTCTGAAATAGACAATGTAATTAAATGAAATATTATGCCAATTAAAATCCAGGTCCCCCCACACCAATATAATTCTTACCCAGGGCCATTCTAAATGTAACTGTAATGTATGACGTCTCATCAGTCCCGCATTATATTCCGCTGCCTCGGAGCAATGGCTAATTTTAGCTTGCGCTCCGGCCGGCTGTTCCGCTACCTCCAGGCCACTGAAGCGGGGTCAAGGGAAGAGCTGGGCCTCGGCATCAGAACAATCAGGTCTACTACAGTGCAATAGAGCCTTGTTCTGTTAGCTTCACTTCTGCTTCCAACCTCTATTTGATGGGAGCTGGGAACGGAACCCAGGAGTCCTGACCCCCGCCCCCTCCCAGCCCTCGAGCAGCTCTGTGCCCTATGGGTGAAATGCACCCTTTCCCACCCAGCATTAATGTCTCCCTTAGACCGCGGGGCGGGGAGATGCACTGGGGCTGGATTCAGCCTCTCTCTTCGCAGGAGAGATGAATGAAGTTAAAAGGCAACTAATGCGCAGCATGAGGAAAGGAAACGCTTTCTAATGCCATGCGGGAGTAACCTGTGGAACTCCCTGCCACAGGCCATCCTTGAGGCCAAGGACTGAGCAGGATTCACAGCTGACAGGAAGTCACTGTTGCGTTAGAGAGAAGAAGGGGTCTATAAAGGGCCATGGACCCTTCTGCTTCCAGTCATGAGCTCAACACTAACTGAACCTCTGGACAGGTAATTAATGAGGCTAATGATGAGACTGGGGATAGTGCTAGGGTGGTTAATGGGAATGAGGATATGGAGGTAGAAGCCACACTCGAACAATTTAATGGGACTAGATCGGGGGGGGCTGGATAATCTCCATCCGAGAATATTAAAGGAACTAGCACAAGAAATTGCAAGTCCATTAGCAAGGATTTTTAATAAATCTGTAAACTCGGGCTGTACCGCATGACTGGAGAATTGCTAACAGAGTTCCTATTTTTAAGAAAGGGGAAAAAAGTGATTCGGGTAACTCCAGGCCTGTTAGTTTGACCTCAGTACTATGCAAGTCTTGGAAAAAATGTTGAAAGAGAACATAGATAAGGAAAATGAGGTTAACAGTAATTGGGATAAAATAGAACATGGCTTTACAAAAGGTAGATCGTGCCAGACCAACCTGATCTCCTTTTCTGAGAAGATAACAGATTTTTTAGACAAAGGGAATGCAGTGGATCTAATTTACCTAGCTTCCACATGGGGAATTATTAGTTAAATTGGAGAAGATGGGGATTAATATGAAAATTGAAAGGTGGATAAGGAACTGGTTAAAGGGGAGACTACAACGGGTCATAGTGAAAGGGGAACTGTCAGGCTGGACGGGGGTTACTAGCGGAGCTCCTCAGGGATCGGTCTTGGGACCAATCTTATTTAACCTTTTTATTACTGGCATTGGCACAAAAAGTGGGAATGTGCAAATAAAGTTTGCGAATGACACAAAGTTGGGAGGTATTGCCCATACAGAGAAGGATCCGGATATCACACAGGAAGATCTGGATGACCTTGTAAACTGGAGTAATAAAAATAGGATGAAATTTAATAGTGGAAAATGCAAGGCCATGCATTTAGGGACTAATAACAAGAATGTCTGCTATAAATTGGGGATGCATCAGTTGGAAGTGACAGAGGAGGAGAAGGACCTGGGCGTATTGGTTGATCACAGGATGACTATGAGACATCGATATGATGTGGCCGAGAAAAAAGCTAATGCAGTCCTTGGATGCATCAGACAAGGTATTTCCAGTAGAGAAAGGGAGGTGTTAGTACCGTTATACAAGGCGCTGGTGAGACTTCATTGGGAATACTGTGCACAGTTCTGGTCCCCCATGTTTAAGAAAGATGAATTCATACTCGAACAGGTGCGGAGAAGGGCTACTAGGCTGATCCGCAGAATGGAAAAGCTGCCTTATGAGAGGAGATTCAAAGAGCTCGGCTTGTTTAGCCTAACCCAAAGAAAGCCGGGGGGAGATATGATTGTGCTCTATAAATACATCGGAGGGATAAATACCAGGGAGGGAGAGGAATTATTTAAGTTCAGCACCAATGTGGACACAAGAACTAGTGGATATAAACTGGCCATTAGGAAGTGTAGATTTGAAATTAGACACAGGTCTAACCATCAGAGGAGTAAAGTTCTGGAATAGCCTTCCAAGGGGAGCAGTGGGGGCAAAAAACCTAGCTGGCTTCAAAACTGAGCTTGATAAATGTATGGAGGGGATGGTCTGATGGGACAGCTAGTTTGGCAATTGACTGATCTTTGACTACTGGTGGTAGATACGCCAATGGCCTGTGATGGGATGTTTGATGGGGCGGGTTCTGAGTTATTACACAGAATTCTGTTTAGCGGGTGAGTCTCGCCCTCATGTTCAGGGCTTAACTGATGGCCGTATTTGGGGTTGGGAAGGCATTTTCCCCCAGGGCAGATTGGCAAAGGCTCTGGGGGTTTTTCACCTTCCTCTGCAGCCTGGGGCACGGCTCACTTGCTGGTGGACTCTCTGTATCTTAACGTCTTTAAACCATGATTTGAGGACTTTAATAGCTCAGTCATAGCTTAGAGGTTTATTACAGGAGGGGGGGAGGTGAGGTTCTGTGGCCTGCGTCATGCAGGAGGTCAGACTAGATGATCATATTGATCCCTTCTGACTTTAGAGTCTATTCCACCAGGATCCACCAGGGAAATTCCCTTGGAAGCAGGACTGTGGGCCCATCGCACCCTGCCCCCCGGTGCTGTGCCTCAGTTTCCCTTCCCGCCCACTGTCTGTCTGGTCTATTCAGCCTGTGAGCTCTTCAGAACGGGGACTGTCTCTCACTCTGGCTGTGCAGTGCCAGGCGCAGTAGGGCCCTGGTCTCGGTGGGGGTCCCCACGGGCTGCTGGAATAATAGCAATAAAGCCGATGGGCTGGAGCAGACAGATCCAGCGGCAGCTGTTAGGGGACCCCAGCCAGCCCACTGCACCCCACCATCCCTTCTCACCTCCTAAGTGTCCTGCTCCAGCAGGAAGGCTGGGAGCTCCTGTAGGCTACATCTGCCCCCCGGCCCGACTCGGTTACCTACCCCTCACCTGCTTTGCTTGTTCTCTGCCTGGGATTGAACCTACAACTTCTGGAGCTAAGACCCTCTGGCTGGGGGAGCTAAGCAACCCTCCACCTATACACAGGAGCCGGCCACTGGAGGGGGACAGGGAGCCACTCGGCGCAAGTGGGGCTGGTCTGCAGCGATCCCCCTTGGGGAAATTTGATGAGCAGATCAGGCACAGAAGCCCCCCCCACCACCACTATGTGATTTCAGCTTCCCCCTCCCTCATCCCTCCTTGCCCCAGACATCCCTGCTCTGCTCCCAAACCACAGCCCTTCCCAGCTGCTAACCGAAAATCCCCGCCAGCTGCTAGCAAGGCAGGGGCTATGGTACACGCCACTGGGCAGGTGAGATCCCATTCAGCAGCAGACAGCGGCAGCCTGGCCTGCTACCCGGACTCGGCCACCCTGGGTGCCCATCCATCCCTCCCATGGGCCCTCGGCTGGCTGCACTGGAAATTCAAATATAAATAATTCAGTCCCCGCCGCCTTTCCGAATAAGAATCTCAACCTGACAGAAAGCGCCCGGGAGTCATTTCTGCAGGGAGAGAAGTGACTCTGCTCTCACATCCGGTTGTGAGCAGGAGGGAGCCGGCTGTGGGCAGGGGTGGAGGGGTGAAGTGGGGGACCAGGAAGGGGAGTCAAAAGGGACTCGTTCGTTTCAATCCGGGCCGGGGTGTAATTGCTCCAGATCGGCGCATAGGCTGCATCTTTGGCGAGCGTCAATGTCCTGGGCGTGGCTGCTCGGCGCACGGTGGGGATGCTGCTGCAAAGAGGTCGCCTCTGGGGTGGGAGGCAGCCGCTGACAGAATAATCCGGGGCCCAGATCCGCAGAGGGTGTACAGGGGCGAAGCGCCATGTGGAGTTTAATGGAGCTGGCTTACATCAGCGCAGGATCTGGGCCCCCGTCTCCAGCCGCAGCTGCTGGGAAGAGGCGCAGGGGAGTTTTGAAAGGGACGCAAATCCGCAGGTGGAATTCGGCCAGGACACTAAGGCACAGCCCCCCCCTTTGCCAATTTTAGCACTGGCAGGGGCATGCACCCTGGTCTAGCTTTCCCAGCTGGGTGTTCAAGAACCCAAACTCTACCCCACTAGGCCAAGTCACTGTCACCTCAAAGCAAGCTAGTATCAACAGCACCTGGGGCCAGTCACGCCACACCTGCCATTTGCCCCCAAGCCCTAAACTAGTTGATGCCGGCCGCCCTGGGCCTGTCCGCACCTGGTATCCCCTGCCCTGGACCCAGTACATGCTGGGCACCAGCCCGAGGCCAGTCTACACTGGGTACCAGCAGCCCCATTTCCATTCCTGTCACTTTTATTTTGGAAGCTGGAATGAGTTCCAGTTATGAGCCCAAAGCCCACTGCTTGGGAGCCTGCCATCGACGGAGCCGGTGTGCCAGGGCCAGGGTGGGGGGAGAGGAGGTAGGTATCATATTAATTTCTTTTATGGGAAAGGCAGGTGGGGGAAAACAACTAATCTGACTTGTTTAAAAAGCTGCTGCCCATTTCCTAAGGGCATCTCTGTGCTGTGTCTGCGGGCGCCGCTGCGTTATGGCTGCAGAGTCCCTGCCCGTTGGCCTTGGCTGAATAAATACAGCGATAGATAAGCTTCTATCCTGCCACGGCCAAGGACACAGCAGACGGGGGCTAGCACAGGGATTCTTCTTTAGAGGGATTGTCTGATGTGCTGGAGCAGATAAGTGGGTAAAATGCTAGCCTGGAAAGTTGTTGGTTTGAATCCCTCCATGCCCAGAAAATATCCTGTGCCTCGGTTTACCCATCTGTAAAACGGGGACGACGATACTTTTGTAAAGTGCATCGAGATCTCAGCCCTTCAGTGCAGCGCAGTGTCTACCGGTCGGCAGTCAGCGCCTTCTGGATCAATGGCACCCCCAGAGGGTCCATTGGACCACAAGGATCAGCATGCTGGTTTGCTCTAGGCACAGACAGTTTGATTAGTGGAGGAGATCCAGGCTGAGATGTCCAGATGCACTGAGCATGCAGGAGCCATGGGGACATAAAACCAAATTCCCCATCTGCCCCAGGAGTCTTGCATCCAACCCTCCCACCCCCGAACTCCAGGGCTGTGGGACAATCTGAACCGGGACCCCAAGATCACAGTTCTGCCGGGTCCTGATGAATAACTGGGAACTGCCACGTCCCCTCTGCTTCAGCCATGAACTGCCAACCCCGCCCCAGTCCGGCAGTGTGCTCGGAATCAGACCAAGATCCCGGCTCGGACCCCGTGATTGCAATCCAGATTGCAACGGAAATGCTCCCCCCACCCCACCCTCCATGACGAGAGCCGCCAGTGAAAGCCATTGGCACCAAACGCACCCCCCCAAGGGGCTCTGATTTTGCAAATCCCAGGAGCTGGGGTCCCCATTCAGAAGGTGTCTGCAGTTGGCTATTGACCTATACAGATGCCCAGAACACTCCTGGGACCATCTCCTCCAGCCTCCTCCCCTTTGCACCCATATACCTGCGGGGGGAAGAGACCCCCTGCTGGTCAGGAGGAGGTATTGCAGAGCACAAGGAGAGAGCGCCCCTACGCCCCCCCAAACACACACACCTCCCCTCAACCGCCGGCCATGACCTTACCTCAGTTTCCAGGGTCCGCAGGGCAGCTGTACACGGCCGGGGCTGGCCAGGCCCTGGGGCAAGTCTGGGGGTCCGGCAAGGCTGGGAGGAGACACAATTAAAAAAGGAGCGAGGTGAGATACAAGCTTCAATTCTCAAGGGAAGCACAGAAAGGGTGTTGAGGAACTGTGTTAAGCCGGCAAGACGGGGAGGGAACAGAGCCCGAAGCATGACACTTCCTGGGGCACGGGGCCCCAGCCCTGTCTCCGGCTCCACAGTTTATTGGTCCCCAAGATAATTAGCTGCTAACGAACCAGAGAATTCGAGAGAGAGAGAGGCTGGGCTTGGCCAAGTGCAGGGGCAGAAGCGTCTGCCCGATGGCATCTGGGAAGGGCACCCCGGGGCCGTGCCGCTCAGCTTCAGCGCTGGGCATGGGCCCCTGTGGGTCAGGTGCTACTGATCAGAGTGGGCGAGGTTGGGAGCGTGCAGCCAACACACATGCCCACAGGAACGCGCACCCACGTGCACACGCACCCCACGCATGCTCACATGCACACGCCAAAGCAACCCTCTCCCTTGTTTGGCTGCTGAGATCAAGGCCCCGTGATGCTACCAGGCCACCTTCGGAGAGGTCTTGAGCAGCAGAACGATTCATTTCATCCCCTCCCAGCCCCGGTCCACGTGGCCCCTAAAGAGGTGCATTATTTGAGCCAGGGATCAGCCGACTGGCATGGGACAGCACCCTGTGCAAGAGGGCAATTTCAGGATGAATGGGAAGATTCAATGCCGAGTCAGAGAAGCCTTTTGTTTCCCTTACTGAAGGTTGCTTGCATGCCCGAGGAGCTGTCCCAGGAGCGGCCCCGCTTCATGTGCCTGGCGCAGAGAAACTCCAAGAAGCCAGGTGGGCATCCTCCCACGGTGCCAGGTGCCCAAGGCAGATGTGCCAAGCCAGCTTCCTGGTTAACAGCCAGCACCTCAACCCAGATTGGGCCCGCTTTGGGGAACAACTTCCTGACTGGTCAGAGAACACGCCGGCTCAGCCGGGCCCAGGCCAGTGTGCCCAGGGACAGTGCCAGCCGTGGGGCACGCGGGAGGCAGTGCCTGACCAAACTGCCATGTCCTCAATCCTGACCCACAGCACCGCCGCTATTCAAGCCTTCCCTGGGGTGGCTAGATCCCATTTCTCCCAGCCTACACCAATGGGCTGGTTCCTGGGCCGTGCCCCTGAGGCATGGGGCTGGGTGGGGATCCACAGGGCGCGCAGCTGCTCCCCGGCGCTGTTCATGCAGTTAGCCAGCCACGGCGGAGGCGCCAGCAGTGATTTTTTGCCCACAGCCTGTTTTCCAGTCAATTTCCCTTGCTCATCAGGCCAGCGGCTCCTGCCCCCCTGAGGGACCAGGGATATTTCCCACCCCCACTGTAAAAACAAGATTGCCGGGCTTGCTCGGCTGCATGGGAAGGGAAGGAAAGCAGATCGGAGCCATGGAGGAAACGTGGCACTTTAACTGGGCTCAGTGGAGAGGAAATGAAATGCACGGGGGGGAGGTCCCTAATAGAAAGAGCTGGGGCGGGGGCATAAGGGGATGGAAATTGCAGCACTTTCCACTCCAGCTCCCTCAGGAAGGTCGGATCGGCCTTGATTGCTAACATGTGCTGGAAATCCTGAGGAGGGAAGCAGCCTCTCTCTGTGCAGAGCCGGGAGCTGGCAGCAGACTCCCCGCTGCACTCGCCGTGCCCTGCCTGCTCCGCGCGGCTCAGCTCCCGGGGAAGCAGCCGCTGCAAGAAGGTCCAGGGCACCGACTGTTCCGACGTGGTACGGGAGTGCCAACGGAGCTCGGGGGGGCCCTGTTGTGCCAGGCATGACACAGATCCTCACCAAGATCAGACCCCCCCCCATTGTGCCATGTGCTGCACAAACCCCAGCCAAGATCAGGGCCCCTGTTGTGCCAGGCGCTGCACAGACCCTGGCCATGATCAACAGCAATGACCTCCATTGCGCTCGGCACTGAGCCGATCTGAACTAGGAGAGAATCCTTGCCACAAAGAGCTTGGAGATCTATCCCCCACCCTCCGTCTGCTCTGCTCAGACTGTGGGCTCTCTGGGGCAGGGACCATCTCTCACTCTGCGTCTGTGCGGACCCTGACCTCGGCTGGTGCTTCCACAACGCCCCCAAACAGCCACCGGCTGGTCGCAAGTCAGACCGTGCAATAGGAAGCAGGGTGAGGAAACTGACAGAGCCCGGGTTTGGGGACCGTCTGGGCTTTAGCTCAGAACCACACTGCAGATCCACCCAGGGGCTTTCCTGGAAGCACGCCCCGGCGGGAGAAGCCATCCGGTGCCTCACTCCTGCCCTGCGTTCTGCACCGGCGTGTCAGCGTTTAAGCTCCAATTGCAGCTGCTGGGGGGAGCGAAAGATGCCCCGGCTTTGCTCTCTGGCTAGGCTGCCTCCCCCTTCACGTTGTTCCCTGCTCCCTTGGCTGATCTCCAGGGCACAGCAGACATCAATCGCCTCCCCGTAGAGTCTGCTGCATGTAGCGTGACCCCGTGTGCCAGCGCCAAGATCAGCCCGTTGAAAGTCCCCAGTCCACAGCCAGGGAGCACGGGGCCAATGTCCATCCAGCCTGGGGGTGCAGCAGCTGGGAGATCCA
>ML675647.1:1872551-1903324 GCA_007922155.1 Mesoclemmys tuberculata
TGCCAGGCGCTGCACGGACACAGAGTAACTGAGATCCAGGCTCCGTCGTGCCAGGCGCTGCCTGGGGTGGGTGAGAACCCAGTCACGGCCCTGAAGAGCTCCCAGTCTCTACAGATCAAGGACTGAGCGACTCCTCCAAGGTCACAATTAGAGTCAGCGGCCGAAGCCGGAACAGGCCCCCGATCTGCTGAGTCCCAGCCCAGAACTTCGTCCACACGCCCATTTTCTGGGCACTGGCCCACTACGCAGGCTCTGGGCTCTCTCTGTCGAGGCCTCCGAGCAGAGACGCAGCCGCGTGTGTCAGGGCAGCATCCCCATCGTGGCTGGGACACTCTCCCTGCTAGCCCCCATCAGTGACAGGCGGAGCCCGAGTTCCTCTCATCCCCCCAGGCAGTCACTCACCCCAGGGCAAAGCAGGCTTGAAACACTGGCAGGGCAGAGCCTCCCGGACTCAGGCGCATCCTCTCTGGGGACCAGCACGGCTCAACGGGGGCCTGCGGCCTCAGGGCTGCAGGGTGATAGGAAGGGGTAGGGGTTCATGGTGCCTTTGCCCAGATGCCAGCCTGGAGAGACCCTCTGCCACACAGCCGTGTCTCCTCCATGCAGCATCGGGGGCCCTTCCCCCCCCCCGCCCGGCTCCTCGATCCACCCGTCCCTCTGCCCCAGCCCTTGGCAAAACCAAGTACCAGGTTTGTTACAGTCGCCCTTTCACCGCCCCTTGTCCTCTCTAGGCAGGACTGCCTAGGCAGACAGGACTCCTGAAGTCTACTGCACGCTTTGGGAGAAGACGGGGGTCTAGTGGGTTCGAGCAGGGGCTGGGAGTCGGGACTCCTGGGTTCTCTCCCTGGCACTGGGAGGGGCGTGGGTTCTAGTGGTTAAAGCAGATAAACCCGTCCATCAGGACTTCCTGGGTTCTTGTCTCTCTGATTCCCTGTGACTGGGAACAAGTCCTTTCCTCTCTGTAAACACAGTTAAACCCAACCCAGCCCCTGGCACTCAAGGTGCCAGATAATCAAAGCCCAGCCAGTGCCCACGGGACAGGGCGAGGTACTCACAACTCCACAGAGTCTGTCGTCAGCCTGGCCCGCTCGCTCTGCCCCCACGCTCTGCCCAAAGGGCAGCCAACGCCAACCGCGTGGCTTGCACAGCAACAGGGCCCCGATCCCACAAAGTACGGCTACGCGGCAACAAAAAACCTGCGGCGCCGAGTCTCACAGCCCAGGTCGGTTGACCTAGGCTCACGGGGCAAATAACAGCAGTGTGGACGTTTGGGGGTGGGTGGGAGCCTGGGCTAGGAGACCCCCCCCCTTCGTGGGGTGTCAAAGACTTGCTGCTGTGTGTGTTTGAGTGCAGTGTAGACCGGCCCACAGACACAGGGCCCACAGTAACTAACCCCCACTGCCCTGCCCGGGGCTGGATCAGGGACAATAACCGGAGCTGTCTGGGCACGCGGAAAGACCTTGCAACTTCAATCCAAATTACTATCCCCAGGTTCGATCCCCCCCGCTCCTCAGGGCCCCACAGCAGGCACCTAAGTTCCCCAGGGGGAGCCTATATTAAGGGGAAATTAGCCTACCTTTGCCTAAGCGTGGGGGAGCATGGGAAACAGGTCAGTAGCGTGGGAAAGGTGAAGATTAGCTGGAGCCAATAAGGTGAGAAAATTGAAATTTGCAAGGACAACAGATCTTGGCGATGTTCGGTCATAACTGTTCTCAGCAGGGCTTTGAATGGGTGTTTCTAAGAACTGTGAATGTTTTATTAAACCGCTGTCTGTACTGACAGCATGGGAAAGACTCAGGTGCGATGGACAAGGTGGCTGAGAGAACATCATTTATCGGACCTAGCTTCCATTGATGAGAGAGACAAGCCTTCAGGTGGAACAGATTCTTTAGCTAAGCAGTTAATGTGTATTGTGGACAAATGCCCCACGAAACCAAGGCTACATCTGAGACATACCAATTATATTTTCATCCTCTGGACAGATGACCTAAACTCCCTCCTGGATTTCCACCACAACTTCAACAACCACCAGCCGTCCCTTGGAAACTCCCACGCCATCCCCTTCCCGGACACCACCATCAGATTCAACACTGGAGCCCAGAGATCACTTCACCTACCCTCACAGGTCTAGTAACCACCCCGCACGCACCGAGAAATCTGTAATCTACAGCCAGCCCCCCCAATATCACAGAACGGGCTCCGCGGAGACAGTCCGGGGGACACACACCTTAACGCATTCAAAGCTGCCTTCGTCAAACAAGGACACTCCATCAGGGAGTCAATCACATCATGGAACAAGCCACCTAAATGCTCCGAGAGAACTGCTTCAATACAGAAATAAACCCCCCTCCCACCACACACCCCCAGCAGTCAACAGCTACAACCCAGACTCGATGGGGATCCCGTTCTGAAAGAAACCTTTCCAGAACCCCCCTCTCCTGGCCTTCGGACAACCTCACAACCTCTGCAGGCTCACACCAACCCTTGCCAGAAAACAGATGCAAAACCTATAGATGCTGCTACAATGCTCAGCACCCCCACAACACCACTTTCAAGATCCCCGGATCCGACACGTGCCTATCACAACATGCAAGGTGCATCTCATCCAGCGCACTAAACGCCTCAACAACAACGAGGAGGAGGAAACCAGCCAATCGCCACGCTCTCGAATGAACTCCCAGAGGAAAAGGATGAAAGACAACTATGAAAAACCACGTCACCTGTGGGTGAACACTTTTCACTCTGCATCTGACCTCTCAGTCCTCAACCTCAAAGGAAACCGGCACAACACCTTGCAAAGACAAGCCTGACAGCTTAAAGTCAGAAGCTTGCTAGACACGAAAAATCAGGGACCGAACAGACACTGAATTACCGGCTTATTGCAACAATCTCTAACAACCAGCTGCATTCCTTCCCCCTCTATGATTGGAGGGGTGTTTACGGGCCACTTCACCTCGAATGGTCCCTCGAAATATGTGTTAACTCTTTCTGCTAGACAATCGGTTCCACCTTGGATTTAGCTGTGACACATTACCTTTCCCGGCCCTGAAGAAGAGTTCTGTGTGAGCTGGAAAGCTTGTCTCTCTCACAGCAGAAACTGGTCCAATAAAAGCTATTCCCTCCTCCACCTTGTCTCTCTAATATCCTGGGACTCGCACAGCTACACCCCCCCCATACACACACACAACTGGCGCAGATGCGAATTTGAATAACGTGTCTCAGCACGCATAAGGGGGTGGCAGAAATGGGAATACGGTAATGGGTCAGCTTAATGTTAATTAGCTCCATAATGGCTTATCACAGGAGTCGTTCTGTTAAAGCAGAGAAGAGCTCCGATTAACATCCGACGGGCTGGGCCCAGTTACCAGGTGGATTTCACTCCGTGTCACCCACTGATCCACTATTTCGCTTTGGGTGTCAGAGTAATGGCTAGTGTACATTTGGATCTCTGTACAATGGCACTATTGTGCCCAGGGTAATTGACTGCCTGTGTGCTGACCTCTTCGTTCTTCGTCTGAATAAAGTTTGGTTTTATCATTCAAAGTGTCACTCGGCCTCCTCGGCTAAAGACATCTTCCAGCGGGGGAGCCGTGTTAGTCTGTATACAGCAAAAACAACCAGAGTCCTGTAGTGCTTTAAAGACTCTCTTTGTTTTTGCTAAATACATCTTGTGTAACCCATCTAGAGGCTCCAACCTGACGGCGATGATGGCTTTTATTGCACCTTTGTCTTTAACAACTTAAAATGAATCAGGAACATTTCAACGTAAAGGTTACAAGGGCCTGATCCCACATTGCCCCCTCCCCGCAGTACCTGATTGCCCTGGCGTCCAATCCCCTTCAGGGCCTGACCTCTGCTGATGCCCCCTGGCACCTCGAGGCCAATCGCCCCACACACACACACCCCCCAGCAAGTGCGACCCACATCTGTTCTGCTTGGGCAGCATTTTGGACTGGCGCAAACGATTAAACCACGAGGCACCGGCCTGCAAAGTGTGAATCGGCATTTCACTGAGGCCATCTGGCGCCCTCTCCCCATGCTCCGCGACAGCGATCGATTGCAGGGGTAGACACTGCCCAGATGCTCCTGTGATTGCTCAGCTCCCGCCAGCGAAAGCCACCCCCCGCAGCGCGTTCCGCCGGCCATTTCCCAGGGGGGGAGGGGACGTGGCAGGGGCTGGGAAAGTGCAAGATTGGGAAAGATTTCCCCCTTCTCCTGCAGTCGGCCCGGCTCTTCCCATGACTCTTAACACAAACATCCCGTCCCTGGCGTGATCACAGGCGTCGGGGTTTGGTGTGTTACAATCTTTCATCCCTCCCCCCCCTTCATCCCCCAGCTTTGCACGGGGAAGCTGGGAACTGAAAGCTGTTGTTTCTGTCACGCACACTGACTTGCCGTGGTATGCTTGCACGTCTACCCCCATTGTTACGGCAGGTTGTGCACAGACAGTGGTTTGTTATTGTAGGGTTGCACACCTACACAGCCCTTATGGGGGATCGTGCCCGCAATGATTTGCTAGTGTAGGGTGGCCCCCGTCCCCCATTGTTATGGTAGGGTTGTACACAGAGAGGTTTGTTATTGTAGGGTCAAACACACAGCGATTGTTATGGGTGGGGTGTGTATGTGCCAGTCTGCTGTTTGTAGGGTTATGCCCATGCAAGCTGGTTACAGAAGCAAAGCAGGCACCAGGTTGTTATTTTAAATGCAACAGGCCCCTGTTATTGGAGGGCTGTGCGCATGCCAGTTTGTTATTGTAGGGTCGCATGTTTGCCCATTTGTTATGGTCTCCTTCTCTAGCCCCCCGGCCACAACTCTTTCCACACATAGGAATAGGGCTCAGGAGTCTTGATCCCCGCCAGCTCCAACTGGTAGGCTCCCCTCCCCTTCCAGAGCTGGGAATAGAACCCAGGAGTCCTGAGAGGCCATCCCCCACTCTCACCACTAAATTCACTGGGGGGAAGATAAAGCAGGCGTGTGTCCTATCAAATAGCAAAGCAGCCCTGTTGTGAGGACTAGGGGAGGGGAGCCTTACTGGGTTCCCACCACCCCCACCCCAAATCCTGGCCCTCCCCCATCACACCGACCCGCTCACCAAGGACAGATATGTAGATGTACATTTGCTTATTTACATTTCCTGCGGCTCGGGGCAGGCTCCCCCAAGGCCGGGCGCCCTCATTTGTCTCCATGCCAATGCCAGAGCAGGGAGTGCAGAGGGGCACAGTGCCAGGCTCCCCGCACCTTGCACTGCCCCTCTGGCTGGGGCAAGGGTCAGAGGCCCCTGGACCCACAGCGCCTCCTGCTGGCGAGAGGACAGACTACAGCGCGAGACACTGCAGCTCCAGCAGCACCTCGGCGGACTTCGGGGGTGCTAGTGCAACAGTCTAGCCCACATACAGGCCACACTGGGGGTTAAACAACAGAAGGGGGGACAGCCAATGGCTCTTCCAGCACCCCCTGCTGGTGGAGGGGTGCTGGGACGATCCCAGGGCCACGGGGGTTCACAGCAAGCCAAACGGGGAGCATCTCCTACTGACAGCTCCCAGCCCTGGGGACACTGGATGCGTGGCTGATGCAAGGCTGATCTTAGCCGAGCCCTGGACTTGCAGCCCCCGACGTCCTTCCCCGCTCACCAGACTTTGTAACATGTCAGCCTCCAGGCTCAGCTCCTGGGCCGCCGCAGCACATCGGCGAATAGGAGGCACGAAGGGGACCCCTCCCCTCCCGTGGGGACGGAGGGAGACACTGTGGGGCCAGACTGGGGTGCAAAGAGAGATGGGGGCACACAGGCAGGGCAGTGGGAGGTTGGGAAACCCTACAATGGGAACCTCAAACCAGCTCAGCCCCTGCAGTCACGCCCCCCCCCCTCGCATCACTCTGCCCCCAGCATTCAACCGACTCCTGTCTGTCGCTGCCCATGTGGGGCTGCAGGGAGGCCCCAGGCCACTTCCCTAGATCCCAGCCTCTGCACACGCACCCCCCCTTCCCTCGCTGGTTCAGTGTCACAGATGCTGTCCCAGAGCAAGCATAGCGGAGCAGGGCAGCAGCTGACCAAGGCCGCACCAGGGCTTGGCTACCCACCTCCCGGGTTCTAGTGCTGACTCACTTACAAGCCGGGGCTGGGAGCCAGGAGAGGACTCCTGGGTTCTGGGAGGGGAGCGGTACCCAGTGGTTAGAGGAGGGGGTCCTGGGAGGGAGCCAGGACTCCTGGGTTCTAATCCCCAGCTCTGGGGACCGGGAGTCAGGACCATACACAAGGATCTCTCTCCCTCGCCTCCAGGCTTTATTGGTCTCTTTGTGCCATTGTTCCTGGGGGTTGAGGGGAGGGAATTACTGGACGTCCATTCGACCCACAGCCCTCACCCCTGGATGGCCGTATTTGGGTCCCTCACGACTTCCTTTCCTCCCAGCTCCCTGGCCACTCCCCTGTTCCATTCCTACCCTATCGTGTGTGCTAGGATTAACCGGCCCCATTACAATGCAAACTATTTGTATTCTCTCCCAGTACAAACCCCAGAGGGAAGAGGGGAGGGGGAAATCAATGGGGGTGAAATTACCCTCCCCAGGAGCCCCCCCTTCCGGTCTGCCGACGCCGCTACGCGAGAGCACATTTGCAGTGCACCTACCACTCTGCCATCGCCCCGAAAAGGTCACCCTGATAAGGCTGGAACGGGAACATAATTGTAACCCACGGAGCCGCTGGCTCCAGAATAGACATCTTTATTCGTACGCTGTTTGTTAAAGGCGAAGTGGGCGGCATGTGGAGGAGAGAGTCCAGCCGCTGCAGCAGGTAACCGGGGCTGGGGGAAATAATCAATCCGCTTCGTTTAATTCTTTTCTCTGTGTTGGTTTAAAGGGATGTAAATATCAGAAAAGGATCCAAGTGGAGACGCAGCAAGCCGTCCAGAGCCGGGAGGCAGGGGCCGCTCACGGGAGGCAACTTTTGTTCATTTCAAAGCTCAGAGGTGCCAAGGCAATTCTACTTCTTTATTTTTTGCAACCTGGGATCGGGCCAGTCAGAAGATCCCCAGTCTACAGGTGGTGTCCGAGTGCACCAGCCTTTAAAAAAGTAGGGTGGGGGTCACGTTTCATCCCACATGGCGAGCGGGCGTGGACCCTGCTGCAAAGCGAGTGCGCGGTGCGTAGCGACCCTACCACGACAAAGCAGCCCCCAGGGACCACGAGAGACCCCCCCCAATCACAAACCAGCATCATGGCCCCCAAGCCTGCGAGCAACCCTACAGTAACAAACTGGCCCCATAGCCAGGCGCGTACCCTACCACGCAGTGTTTGGCACTTTGCACGAGCGCCAATAACTGCATGTGATGCCAGGCGAAAGAGCCCTCAAACCCAAATGTTGCTCCATTTCCCCCTGCATGTCACACGGGCCCGGGGTTCCTCTACCCCCCGATTCGGGGAGGTGTCGGCAAAGGGCAGCTCCCCCAGCGCTCCTCACAGGTCTGGAGAGGCTAAAACAGGGCCAGTCCCCGAGGTCCTTTTTTCAGCATTGGCTCCAAGCTCAAAGACCCTATGATAACAAACAACTGGATGCAGGACGACACTCAGGAAGCGGTGCATGCCAGCCGCCATTCACCAGCTGCCCTTCAATAACAAACTAGCGCTCCCGGCCTCAGGGTCAAACAATACCCGTGGTTTGCACTTCCACCAGCATTTGCAAGAGGCCCTACAATAACAACGCCAGAGGGTGCTGCAAAGCATTAGAGGCCATGCAACAGCAAAGCAGGATGCCCAGCCCGGCACCCTAGAGCCACCCAACAACAACCCGGTACATAGCGCTCCAGTGATTCAGTGCAAATCTCCACTGGAGGCTCTTTGGAGCAAGGACCATCTCTTTGTTCTGTGTTTGTATAGGGCCATAGGGCCATGGGTCCAGGACTGGGCTCCTCGGGGCTACTGTAATACTCCTAATAAATTATGTACAGCACCTTGCACAACGAGGTCCTGGTTCATGACTGAGGTGCCTAGATGCTACCGTAATATACCTAATAAACAACAACAATAGTTAAGAAAAACTGGCACGTACTAGAAAGCAGTGACAGGCAACCCTACAGAAACAAACCAGCCCAGAGAGCCCCAGCGTTGTTGGCACCACTCTACACTAAAATTCTGGGGCACGCTGCACAGCAGCCGCATGCGACCCTACAATAACAAAGCAGCATGTAAACAAAAGACAGAGAGGAGCAATCGTTTCTGTGTGATCCGTTTCCAGCTATAATTAGCAGCCAAAGGGAAATATATTATATAAACACTAGAAATAGACGCTAGATCTTGTGCCAGGGCCCCGGGAGGAGGAACTAACCCAGACTTTTCCAGAGGAAGAAGAGAGCGCATCCCTTGCAGATGGAAATATCCATGCAGCTCTTTCCATTCTTGAAGTCCAAACACCAGGGGACTTAACCCCGCAACAGACACCCTGGGGGAATAAAGGCCAGGCCTGGTTATTGATCAAAGCTCTGTCACCTGGCGAACATGACAGGGCACTGGGTCGATCTCATGTCTCCTTGGGCTAGACGCTGCAGTTATCTCTGGCGGGGGAGGGAGAGACAGGCAGACACACACACACACACCCCTACCTCCACAGGAAGGCAAGGAACTGGGTTTGTGGCTTCCCAACACACCTCGCTGTCTTGTTAGCATACTGGGAATCAGCACTCATAAGAGACAGTAACAAACCAGCTTGCATGGCCCACAGCCCGTGAGCAACCCTATCATAACAAACCAGCATATGTGGGGAATTGCCAGGTGGGATCCGAGCTGGGTCCATCTGGCCCAGTCTAGCCAGTGACCAGAACCAGCTGCATCGAAGCAAGGTGAAGCCCTGGGATAGCCTGTCCCCAGGTAAAGGCCCCTTGTGACACAACCAAAAACAAGCTCACCCTACAAAAAACAAGCCAGCGCACGCAGCCCCAGGGCTCACAGGGGCCCTACAATAACAGCGCAACATACGGCCCCACCTATTCGATGAGCAATGTTTCATAAATTGCTCTCGGTACATACACAGATCAGTTTCTCGGTCACTGATGTACAGCCACTTCTGGGGTGGAACACAGCCAATGCTTAAAACACCAAGGATGCTAACAGCTCTCAGGGGGCATTTTTCATTCTTCCAGCTCAAAACGCTTTGCCTGGGAGGGTAAGTATCATTTCGTTCCTTTCACAGGTGGGGAAACTGAGGCAGACCGAAGGGAAATCACTTACCTGAGGTCACAAGGCAGGTTTAAGACCAGGGACAGAACCCAGGAGTCCAGTGCCTCAGCTCCTACACCACATCACCTCCCTCTCCGCTCCCCCAGATCTGCCCTGATGAGGCCACACCTGCCCGTTTGGAATAGGAAGTGAAGAAAAACGCCATCTTTGATGGAAACTACAAATGGCTTGGGTGGGGGATTCACACAGGAGAATTGAATTCCCTTTGCTGGAGCAGGGAGGGCTCAGAGTTTATGTCAAAGGCACCTCTACACGAAGCCGGGCAGCGTTCAGATGTACAAGGGCTTTGGGACGCAGGCTAAGGTCCTGCACTGCTTGGATGGGAGGGTCCGCGTGATGCTGTTTATGATCCTGGTAAAGAAGCAATCACGGGGCAAGAGCGTTGGTGAAATCAGTAGTGGCCGTGCATGTCAACCCCTTCATGCACACACACACGGCTGGGTCACCCCCATCCTGCCGGGGCGGAGGCCCCAAGTGCTGCACGGAGATTCTGCCCCAGGGGCCAGGGAACAATTGGCTGGGCTGAGCACGGGAGATGCAGCCCCCCTCAGCCACCAAGAGAGGGGGCTGTTCTGCACCCGCCTGCGTGAGACGAGTTGGTTGGGTCTCAGGCCCAGTCCCAATGAGCAGCGTGGTCAGATGGATGCCAACCGACGCCACCCTGCTTGGGGCTCACCAGTCTCCTGGGTGAAAGGCCCAGGGCAGAATGAGTCCCACGGCTTGACTCCCCTCTAGAGAGGGGGTCTCTTCAGGGCAGGGCAAAGGGGGTGGGAGAGAGACGCTTCCGGGGCTGTCCCTGATTGGTGGGGGCTCTAAAATCCAGCAGCCTCTAGGACGGCCAATCCGGCAGTCACCCCAACTTCAGAGACGGGGGAGCGGGCAGGGCTGTTAAACCGGCTTGTTCTAGTCTCGCTGCTAGCAAATGACAGCTGATTTCCGCAGCTCTAATTGCCAATCAAGCGATTGAACGGCCCCCCCCCGGCAGGGAGATGGGGCTGGCAAGACAAAGAGAGTCTCAGGGGGTCTCTCAGCCAATCCCCCATCGGGGCATGATCCCGAACAGGCTTTGGGGGCAGAGAGGAGCTATTTCAGGCTCCCCACCCCCAGCGTCAATACACAAGGAGCTGTGATATTAGGGAGATGGAGGGGGGAGACTTTCCCTCCCCCCAAACCCTGGGCCGCAGGGAGGCGGCGGCTCCTCAGCAACCCAGCGCCTCACCTGCTGCTCCAGAGCCTCTTCCCCGCTTTTATTGTTAATAATAATTAAAGGGAAGCTGGGGGAGGAGCAGCCGGCACGTCCTGAATTGCCAATGAAAGAGTGAGAGAGACAATGCAAGAGCCGGAAGTCGGGGCTGCGGCCCTCGGCCTGCCATCATCCTTCCAACGGCCCCTGGCAGTCCATGCTGCACCTCTCAGCCCGTCAGCAACGGTGGGGACCAGGGCAGTTTTGTGCTGACGGGCCAGCAGGACTTGGTGCCCACAGCCCTGCAGCACGACCCATGGCAGGTCTGTGCCGGGATCTATCTGCCTGTATTGGAGCAGGGGTGGAATCTGTGAGCCAAAGAAAGCAGATCTCCCTTCCCCTTTCCCACTTGGATGGGGAGAGGTTACACACACAGACGCACTCTCCCAGGAGCCGAATACGGACACTATGATGACCCAGCCCCGTATGCCCCACCACCAGTGGCAACGCCACACAAAATGAAGGCAGCCTCACAACTTTTCCACAGAAGGCAACGAGTTCCCCCACCCTACACCTCACCCCTTAGTTGTTACTCAGGCTCCCAACAGATCAAGATCTAGAAAGTCCTTATACTCAGGCTCGGCTCCCACTGACCCGCCATAGCAGCTCTGCTGTGAGCAGTACAGGGCCCATGACACACAGCCAAGCCATTCCCATTCCATCCAGCAGACGGCAGTCTCCCCACCAATTCGTAAGAAGGGATTATTCTCCTCTCTCCAGTGTCCGCTAGGACACATTACATACCTTCACAGGCTAATAGGATTTGGGAGCCGCGTAATAGGATTCACAGCCACAGCAGAATCCGCTTCCTACTGACATGGTGCAAAATGCCTCAGAGCTAGAGTTGCTCTAACTTAATATTGGCTATTCCACGTAAGAGAGCAGCGTTCGAAGGCCCAATCTGAAATCAGGGCCTGTCAGAGGCTGCACAGACAGTCCCTGCCGTCCAAGAGCTCACAGTCTGAGCAGGTAAAGGGCAGGAGGAGAAACTGAGGCACAGAAAGTGACTTATCTGAAGTCATCCAGCAAGCCTGGTGAAAAGCCAGGAATAAAACCCAGGTTTCCTGAGTCTCAGAGCAGCATCCTAGCCAAAGGCTAGGCTGCCCCCCAACGTGGTTATGAACAGAGCTAGTCAGTGAAGTTTAGAGGGGGCTATATTCCATCAGAAGACATAATTCCATCAAAGTTGAAACTCTTCATGAAATGGAGTCAATTTCACTGGAATTTTACATCAACTGGTGATGGGGGGAGACAGGATTCTGACCATGCTGAAACATCCCGTTTTAACATTTTGGGGCCAAAACGTTTCAAGTTTTTGTTATGACGACGTTTTGTTGCCAATTTTTTTTTTTTTAAACCTGTGGCATTCTAGGTCTACCATTCAGAATCAAAAATGGTAGAGATCGAAACTGAATCTTTCCACTGACCCCAAAGGAATTTGGTTTTTGGGAATTTTCCTTCGCGGAGAAATTTAAAGCATTTGGGTTTCGTCCCGATTCGGAACAAAACCCCCTTTCAACATCTCAAACCTTCATGGAAGGGAATGCCTGCCCCCGCACAGCGCTAGCCATGAATCTCGGCCCTCTTTGGACTCGCGACCTGCCCCGGGTTGTTCTTCATCAGCAAAATTGCTTTGATTTGGACAAACCATTTTTGGCCAGCAGTCTCGCTCTCAGACGGTTCTCTTCAACCCACTACATTCGAGGTGTGCAGTTGGTCGCCTCTGAATCACGTGGGGTCGCGGCTCCTCCCTGATTAAAAGGTTTCAGTCTTCCAAGGAGGAGGAGCTGGTAATCGGTGGTTCTAAAACCCATGAAATTTGGAATTCGTGAACTTTTTTCACAACCTTCCAGCCACTGAACTGTACAGGCTGTACAGCCCCTGGGACACCTGGTCCATGTCTGGGGCTCCTAGTTGGTACCATAATACACCTAATAGCGATAAAAACATACAGCCCCTGGCACAGTGGAGTCCTGGTCCATGTACGCCTGGTAGCAATACAGCACCCAGTACAATGGGGTCCTGATCCGTGTCTGCAGGCTCTTACATGCTACCACAACCCAGATAGTAAATAACAATAATTACAGCCTCATGGCTCACAGGGAAACATACATAGTGCTTGTTTTTACCCTTCACGGGCCAAACCTGGGGCGTAGCATGATGCACGGGACTGGAGAAGAGAGCTGGGTGTGACAACCAGGGCAGACAGAAGCACCAGGAGGTCAATTCAGTCTGACTGCCCCATCGGAAGCAGCCTCTCAATGGGAGCTTTCACTTTCCTTCATGGTTAGCTCTGATTCCTCTTAAACAGGAGTAACCGAGGCTGGAGGGCATGGTGCTGTGCGAATACAGTCCTAAGCAATTTCCTGCTCCATTGTGTCAGGGCCAACCCCAGGGGGGCCAGCCATGGCATTATCCTCATAGAACAGCTTTCGAATCTGACACTGTAGCCCGCCTCCACCAAGTTATTAAGGAAACGAGCGAGGGTCTGTTTCAGCCACCGCCTCTGACACAACAACCAGGGCCCTTTCATGCGAAGAGTCCTCTCCTTTCTGGGCCCCACAGGCGCACTAGGAATGTCACAGGTGTCATCACCAACGTCGCCGGACTGCCAGCACTAGCACAGCGGCTGGCAGGAGGGGAAACACGGTGGGAAAGGGTTAAAAAAAACAGAAGAGAATGTGTGTGTTTTTCCAGGACATATTTCCACACGCACCACTCAGATGATCTGAAATTAAATCTGAGCCTGTCGCGAGAGGAGTTTTATTGTGCCTTAGGGCTGTAATCTGGGAGCAAATCCATAATCCTGGAATTTGGGGGGAGGGAAACAATCAGTTCCATGTTTGATTTCAGAATCCCCCAAAATACCCCCCCACACACACACACACCAATCAAGACCAATGAGAACAGGACACTAAATGAATTTCAGCCCAGGCAGCATTTCGCCTTCCAAGGTTTCCAAAGCAGCAATCAGACCTCAGACGGATTTTGCTGAGCCCCCTCGATTCCAGAAGCAGCTACCCTGCAAGCCCCAGGGTGTTATATCCCCAGTTTTGGGGGGAAACCCAGATTGCTCCGTCCACAGAAGCAGCAGCCTCGTTGGTAGAGCGTGCGAAGCCTCATTAGCAGTCCGAATGGGCGCAGGTCCGAGCCAGGGCAACGGATTAAAATAAACTTTTGCTTGCAAAACACGAGGGGGATTAAATTCCCCTCCCTCTCCAGCCCCATGTCGGTCAAGCAGTGGTGCCAACCCCAGCGGCTATTTTCACCCCCGTGCCATAGTGTCGAACAGCGGCACCAGGGGAATAAAAATAATAAATAAATAGCAAACTTTCCAGCGAGCTTCCCCGCCCGCGAGTCAGACTTCTGCACCCGTGGCTCGCCAGCGCTCGTGAAGGGTGGGGGTGATGGCGGCGGGAAAAAGTGCACTCACCACAATTCACGAGGGTTTCCTGTATTTCTTTCAGCTCCGTCCTGCTGGGAAGGAACTTGGGGACAGCCTTGTGCAAAGTGTGGTACCCCCAACAGCTTGAGTGTGCGTGGGGGGGGGCATCTCCTACCTATAGCATTGGCGCTTAACTCTGTGTGATGCAAAGTGCCGTGCCCCTTCGCCCGACCAGGGGGTGCTCACAAACTCCAGTGGGACCCCAGGGATCACGGATCCCCACACTTAGAGTTGACTAGCTTCCTGGGGGGAAAAACAGTATCTCCTCTTCCTTAGCCATAAAGGAGGGGGGGTACCCTAGACACCCCCCCCCGGGGCCAGAAGGCAGCTCGACACCACCAGCAGGGGGCAGATTGTTGTCTGCAGATTTCAGGGCCGACAGACACTCAATCCCCCCCCAAAGATCTCCACTCAGAGCAGGCTCTGTGACAGCCTCCCAGCTGTGTGAGCTTTGGCTGCGCCCACTGTTTTCCAAACAAGACTTCTTGGACACAGGATGTGAGTCGCAAAGTCACTGCCCAGATAACCCCCACCACCACCCCATTTAGCTGACGATCTCCAGCGTCCCCACCCCCCACCCCACTGCTGGGCCAGGGATCGCCCCACGCGCTGGAGCAACCCCCCCCCACACACACACACAAAACAAAAAGAGGCTTCAGTTGGCAGCCTCAGTGCACAGGGGAGGGGGGAGGCTGGAACCATATGTACAGTGGGGGGGGAAGAGCCACTGAACCAAACTGCAAACCCTGCATAAGATGGAAACCACTTCAAGCCAGAGGGTGGGAAACAGAACCCACCCGCCCCAGTTCCAGCACCTATGTACACACACACACCCCAGGGAGTTCTCTCTACACATGCACACACACCCCAGTGGGTTGCCTACACACACACACACACACACACACACACACACTCCAGTGGGTTGCATCTAGACACACAAACAGAGCCCATGGCAGAAGCAAGGGGGGCAGACACACACACACACCCCAGGGAGTTCTCTCTACACACACACACACACACCCCAGTGGGTTGCATCTACACACACACAGCCCTTGGCAGAACCGAGGGAGACACACACACACACACCCCAGTGGGTTGCCTCCACACACACACACACACACACCCCAGTGGGTTGCATCTACACACATACAGCCCTTGGCAGAACCGAGGGAGATACACACACACACCCCAGTGGGTTGCCTCCACACACACACACACACACACAGCCCGTGGCAGAACCGAGGGGGGCAGACACACACTCACACACACCCCAGTGGGTTGCATCTACACACGCAAACAGCGCCCGTGGCAGAACCGAGGGGGGCAGACACACACACACTCACTCACACACCCCAGGGAGTTGCATCTACACACATACACACAACCAGGCTGAGCCGAAGCTGCCCTTCTCCTTCGCTGCTCCGATTCGGAGCGAGTTCGGAGTCACTCCGCCTTCGCCCCTGCCTGTGACCGTGAGAACTTTCACGCCAGCGAGCAAGCCAAAGCCCCCAGCTCGGAACAACGCCCCGGGCAGGGCCAGCTGCTGCAAGCCCCCGACTCCCCCCCAGCCCCCCGCTTACCTCCGATCCCTGCAGCCCCGGCCCGGGGCCCCGATCCCAGGCTGGGGGCAGCGCGCCCCGCGGCGGGTTTGCAGTCCGTCCCTGCGCCCCGGCGGCCGGGGGAGCTGCGGGGAAGGGGGGGCGGGAACAAAGCCTCGCATGCCAAGGGCTCGCAGCTCGACGCCCAGCCCGCCCTCCCTGCAAGCAGCGCCAATCTCCGCGCACAGCCCCTGCCTCTCCCCTCCTCCGGCCCGGCCCACGGTCCGCCCCCTGCCCGGGCCGCCGCCGGCCGCGCTTCTCCCCGGCAGCCGGGAGGGAAAGGAGAGGAGGCCGGCGGAGGAAAGAAAGGGGATGGGAGCGGACGGGCCAGCGCCCCCTTGGCTGCCGGCCCGTCCTCCAGGAACCCCAGCTCGTGCCCATGGCCCCAGGGAGGGAGGAAAGTGGGGGGAGAAGGAAGGGGGGAAGAGGAAGAGAAGAAGGAAAGGAAAGGAGGGAGAAAGAAAGAGGAGGGAAAGAGAATGAGAAGAAAGGAGGAGAGGGAAGACAAGACAAGAGGGACAGAAAGGCAGCCCCCCGGGGTGTCCTCTGGTTAAACCCTGGGAAAAGTTCTCCCTGGGCAAAAGCCACCCGGAAGCTCCCAGTTTCCACACCCTGGCGATTCAAAACGGCCTCCTGTCCCGAGTCTGAGCAAAAGATGCATGTTTCCCTGGAAGCGGATATTCCCAGGGCAGTTTGGGAAGGGGCGAGCTGCCCGTCCAGGCCGGGAGCCCTTGGGCCTGAGGGAAACGAAGCCTTTCTCATGGGATTTTCGGGCGAAAGGGCCAACGAAACCGCTCCGATCCCGCGGGCTGTTCTGGTGGGGGAAATGCCAGCCAGCTGTGCTGAGCGGCGGGAACTCCTGGAGGTGCTGAGCAATGGCCCAGGCTGGCCCTGAGCTACTCAGTCCGTGGGGGTCAAAGCCAGCCCCTTACCATGCAATCTCCCCTGTGTATGCTAGGCTGCTGACACAGGTTTCAAAAAGCTTTTATCCCAGGGCCTTCTCTTCCTTAGGAAACGGGGCATTTTAACCCATCTTAAAACCCCAGTGTAGAAAGCCACATTTGACCATGTTATTTTACGATGTTACCTTGGAGCCAGCCCTAGAAGGGAGCCTCTGGTGTACCACGACCAGCTAATGTGGTAAAGCTACAACTTGTCTTCTCTACACTAGGGCTAAAATTCTGGCTCTAATGAGTATGGGTGAGGTTTGCACTGACTCAGTGGAGTCAGGATTTTCACATGTGTTGGTTACTCTGTGTCAGCTAACATGCTAGTTAACACACCAGCTAACACGTTAGCTGACATGTTAGCTCATACAGCCCAGCTAAAGCGTGTTAACGCCAGCTAACGTGTTAATGAAGGTGCGGTGATGTGTTCGTTAGTGACCGTGTGTTCGTTAGTGACCGTGTGTTAGTGAAAGTCAGGTACGTTAATACACAGCAGTTAACACGTCTCAGTTAATATTTGCCAGCTAACACATGTTAAAACCAACCTTTTTCCTCGTGTAAATGTGATTGCAGTGAAAACAGACACACTCTCTTTCTTGCCCATGTGTGCATACACACTTTCTAGCCCAAGTTAGGGTGGAGGCCTTGCCAGCCAGAAAGCAACTTGTTGAACGGCTCCGTATCTCTCTGGAGAAATGAGCAAGTGTGTGGCAGCCCACCGCCCCCGCAGCTTTAAAAGGACAAGGACCAAGGCTGCCATGGGCTGGTTTGGCAAAATGCTGGCCCTGCCCAAGCCCTTCTGCAGAGAGACGCCTGCCCAGATAGCAAGGAAACACATTGCTCGACTGTGAACCAGCACAGCTCTTCCTGGTGCACAGAGGAGACCCAGCTCAGTGCCACGCGACGGGAGACCACAAATGGTGCACTTGGGGGGAAGAATAAACACATGACAAATCTTGTGCTAAGTAAAACATCTGTCACTCCAAGAAGCGCTTGGGTGCTAATTAGGCAATTACTTCTCTCTTTATCTCTTTTTTTTTTTAATGGAGCATCAGTAACGGGGGCGGGCGGGGGTGGGGGGGAGAGGAATGAAATAAATAAAAAATACATGAACTCCCTACCCCCAATACATAAATCTAGGAGCCAACTATTTTCATGTAGCGGAACTTAAACCGTGGCACCGTTTTCTTGATATCTTTTAATAACAGAACACGCTCAGATGATGAATACGTCTGGATTTTGTGTGTGCGTGTTTGTGTGTGTGTGCGCCTGGTTAGAAAGCATCGGTGTAATTAGCAACACAGCAGCCGAGGATGATGGGGCTTTGAAATTAGAAGAAAGTTAAAAAAAGATCAGCCATTTTTTTATGATTGTGTGATTGTGGCTGCAGGTTTAAAGGCCTGTTGCAAGTGCCTACTCATCTGCAAGGCTGGATAGATAGGCAGATAGACCTGAGTAATTCTTACTTGTGTGAGGCCGTCAGTGCCACAAGATGAGTTAATGCTGATATTCGTAAGTGAAATAATAAAGATCATAGCCAAAAGGCCTTGGGCAAGTCACATGATCTCTCTGGGCCACTGTTCTCCACCTGGGATCCTTCCTTTGTCTGTCTGTCTATCAGAGGGTGAGATCTCCAGGAAAGGGACTGTCTCTCACTCCGTGTCTGGGCAGCGCCCGGCACAATGGGCTGTGATCTTGGCTGGGCCCTGATCTTGGCTGGGCCCTCGAGCAGTATGGTAACACGCCTAAGAGCACTAATAACGTAAGAGAGAGAAAGTGCCAAGATAAAAATGGTCTAGTCCATATTTTCTACAACGGATTGACCTGGGATTGTTCAGACAGACAGGTCCCGAACCCTCTGATTTCCTTCCCATCGGGGTCTCTGCTTGTGGGTTAACTTTTTGCACGTCTCATGGCGGGGGCAAGGAAAGGAGCCTGGCCCCTGTTCACTTTCTGTTTCTAGTCGGTTTTGCTCTCTAGCTCTAGCGTCTGATCCAAACCCTGCTGAAGTCCAGGCCAGTCTTTCCCAGCGGCTGTGGTGGGCTTTGAATCAGGCCCCTAATGATTTACACTGAAACTAGGGCGCTTAAAGCAGCTTCACTTCAGGGGAGCGTGGCTTAGTGGATAGGGCGCTGGCCTGGGCCTCAGGGGACCTGGCGTTTAGTCTCAGCTCTGCCACTGGCCTACTGGGTGACCTTGGGCAAGTCCCATCCCTGCTCTGTGCCTCAGCTTCCCCCTCTATACAAAGGTTGAATAATCCCACCTTGCTTTGTAAAGCGCTGTCAGCTCTGCGGATGGGAAGGTGATAATATTACGGAGGGAGGGGTGCACACACTTTATAGCATCTCTTGGCCAAGTTCATTACACGCATACACAGGGACTCTCCCTTACCAGGGGCTCTGCGCGTCCCCAATACCGGCACCCCAGGCTCATCTGTTAAAGGACAAAAAGGTGCCATGGAACAAGACATGTCCCTCCTAAATGAAGCTGCTATTCCCTGCAGCCTTCTAGGCAAAGGGCTCTTCTAATTCCAGCAATTAGCATTTGTTCGTTAGTCCACCAAAGTGCTCGTTAGAGAGTGGGGCTGCTGCAGGGATGGTGGCCCGCATTCCTCACCCCCCTGTCACCTCTGCTCTTGGATCTGAGACCTCCTTTCGTCCCTCCCCTGCCCAGGGGTGCCCCCCAGTGGTGGGTTAAGATCAGAAGTCGCTTCAGCGGCAGGTGGCATCGGGCCAGGTAATATAACACTTAGCCTTTTGGCTTACACACGCTGATCAATGGTGCAGCCACTAGCTCCGGGTCAGTGCTGTTTTCTTCCTTTTACCAAAGGGGAGCCAAAGCACGGAGAAGGGGAAAGATTTCACAGGGAGTCAGGGCTGGAAATAGCAATAGAACCCCAAACATCTGGGCTTCTTGCCCCCTTCTCTAACAGCTGGACCGCACTGCCTGCCCAGAGCTGGGGGTAGAACCCCGGAGTCCTGGCGCTCAGACCCCTGCCGTCTCTAACCACTAGACCTCACTCCCTACCTAGAGCCAGGAATAGAACCCAGGAGTCCTGCCTCTCTGTCTCTTCCTGCTGTAATGGCTAAATCACACTCCTCTTCCATAGCTGGGGATAGAACCCAGGAGTCCGGGCTCCCAAACCCTGCACTCTAACCACTAGATCCCACCGCCAAGGTCTTTCTGGTGACTCTTCCCCAGGTAATAGGTCCTTCAGCTCTGCAATGCGGGAGTGGCAGGCCAATGCTCAGGTGAGGCCCAGACGCTATGGTGATGGGCCCATCAGAAAGAGATTAATCCTGGTCAGCCAGGTTCCAGGCCATCAGAGATGGGGAAAACCACTGACAGGAAGGCAGATCTCGGAGGTGGGGTGTGGGGAGCCCCCACGATCTCCGCGGACCCCATCTCTGAGGGCAGCTCTCCCGGTTTGCAGCTAACAGAAGGCACCCCTCTTCCTTCTGACACACCCTTGGGGCCCCACAGCCCAGCCCTGGGCCTCAGGCAGGAACCTCACATCCTAGGCCTGTGCAACTCCCTCTAGGATCTGGAGCAAGCTGGAGGAAAGGGGAGGGGTAACTTACCCTGGCCTCCCTGGGGGCCTGGTGGGAGAGGGGCAAAATCTCATATAACACTGCAAAGGGACTAGATAGGCTTAACACGCCTCCCCCAGCAGCTCAGACCCATCTCCCCGGGGCCTGCCTGCGTCATAATCCACCTGCCTTATTTATTTATTGACTTGGAAAAACTTTGTGTTGATTAGGACGCCGGGGTCCCCATGGGATTCGGCGTCTCGTTTGCAAGCGGCGGGGCGGGCATCCTGGGGAAGCACGGCGTGTGCTCCTGCCACACAAGATTTCCCTGGCACGCTAATTACCAGCGGCGCTAATGGAAGCGCCTGGCGGAACTAATGAGCTCAAAGCAGGGTGGGCGCCGAGCTGGGCATTGGGGACGACTCCTTGTTTGTTGATTTCCTTGATCTTCTCTCCTCCTCCCCTTCCCTTCCCCTTCCCACTCCCAAAAAATTCAGGATTCAAATATCTCCAGCCCCCTTGAGGGCACCTGGATGGGTAGCTCTTGGATGACGAGGCCCCACCCCTGATCTTTGGGACAGCACAGAAATAAGGGCGTGGGAAGGTCTATTTGAACAGCTGGGGTACCTCTCTCCGCTGCAATGCGGGATCACGCCTGGAGTGAAGGGGGCTGCCACAGCCGCCCTCATCCGGCAATGCTGAGATCTCACCACTGGGCAAATCCTCCTGCCATTCGGCCTCAGGTTCCCTTTGCCCAGGAACTCCATAGAGGAGCTAGATAGGCTGGCTTGGGGAGAGGAGGGATGGTCTTGGAGTGATGGTGCTGGTCTGAGACTCCAGAGAGCTGGGTCCAGGACCCGCTACAGCCCAATACCAGGCCCCCATGGGACTGGGTGCTGCCCCAAAGAGCTTCCAAAAGATAAGACAAGAGACACCAGGTGGGCACAGACAGACGAGCCCCGGAGCATACATTCCTAACGTTGGACACTAAAAATCCTGGGCTCAGTAGAGTCACTGATGTTACGTCTTGTTCCAACAGTTTAACCTGCGAACCCTCCTCTGGCCTGCGACTGCTGGACCAATAAAAGCTGTGACCTCACCCACTACATCTCGCTCAGACCCTGGGACCAACCTAGCTACAACAAACCTGCAAATTGACAGACGGGAGAAGCACAAAGGATGCAACAAAACTACAGACTCCCAGCCTGACGCTGGGCAAGTCATTTAGAGCCAGACTCTCTGCAGAGCTCAGCTGCCGTATTCAGAGCGCTCTAGACTGGAAGGCCGGAAGGGACCCCTGTGATCATCTACTTGGACCCCCTCGATGACAGAGAAAGGCCCCCAAATAATTCCTGGAGCAGATCCTTTAGCAAAACATCCAGTCATCTAGGCATCGATGTAATTTTCAGGTCACGGCTGCTCCTGTGGGCGATGCCACGCACTATGGAAAGTCTGGCCCTTTCTGAAGTGCCTAACGGGGAGGGGAGCTCTGGGCAATCTGATCCCACTGCGTGCGTCAAGGTCTGCCCCTGAGTTTCTTTGGAAATCTAACGTTCACGTCTCTTGGCTCCAGTCCCTGCCGCCTTGAATCTCACACCTGATTCTTGCTGCACCCACCAGGTGCATCTTGCTGCATCTTGCTGCACCCACCAGGGCGCAGTGGGGGGTGAATCGCTGCCCATCAGAACGGCCGCACAATTGCATGCACGCAAATGGCTGCGCAAAGCTCAGGGCCATGGCAAGACGACACGCCTGTGCCTCATTTTTCCCAGCTGTAAAACGGGATCATTATTTTCCCGGGGAGCGCAGAGACCATAGTTTGCCCCGAACACGCTTTCATTCAGACACCAGATCCATGGTGATGAGGGGAGGGGGACATAGAAGAACCAAGCTAGGTGACCAATCGCAGGTCCCGACAGCAGACATTTTGTTCCCACAAATAAATTAGTTTAAAACCCCCCATGTGCAGAAGGCCTAGCCTTGTCCTGCTGCATGAATGGGGCTGAGTCTTCCACCCTGGATGAAGAGCGCTTTCCAGACCGAACCTGGTTCTCCTGTTGCCCTGGGATAAATCAGGAGCGTCTCCATGGGGCTTGGCTGGTGTAAATGGCAGGCAGACTGGCTCTCCCACTAGCCTGAGCTGTGAAATGAGCCAGTCTGCCTTTGATTATTGTTTATTTGTATTGCGGTAGCATTTAGGAGCCCCAGTCAGGATCCCCTTCTGCCAGACTCTGTATATTAGTTATTAGGTGCATTACAGCACCACAGAGGAGCCCCAGCCACAGAACTGGACCCCTTTGTGTCAGGTGCTGTATATGTTTATTAAGTGTATTAGAGCAGTGCCTAGGAGCTTCAGCCATGGACCACTTGTGCCAGACACTGTATAAATGCAGAACCTCCGGACGGTGCTTCAACAAGCTTCCAATTTAAGGGATATTTGTCAGGCCCCAGCCGTACCCCCCTCTGCAGCAGAGAATGAGCGAGCAAACCACACATGGAGTAGGTGTAGTTATGGGGCTTACTGCCCGCCGGGGAGGTGCTCAGATACCCCGGGGAGAAGCGTGGTATAAAAACCCGCATGGAACAGACCAGCGAGCTGGCTCGGCCAAGCGCCAGAGTGAACACTGGCAAACCAGCCTCATTTCCTTACAGATTACGAGCTGCCCCACCCAGTTCTGCCAGGCTTTGCTCCCAGGTGTTGTAATTCCACCCGCCCCAGCCCTGGGCCCTTGTAGTTATTACCCAGCTCTGTGTCAACAAATTGAGCAAGCAGGGTAAGGAGGGCGAGCAGGGGTGAGTCGGTGGGGGATGTGTCATCCCAAGCCTGGGCTTGTTCAAGAGATCCCTGCTCACGGAAACCCCCCCCCCCGTCTTCGCCCACGGCACAGAGCTCGTGGCAGGCCTGGCTGCGGAACTGCAAGGGAGAGTGATGCTGCTCCAGGATTTAGCAACAGCGAGTGTGTGTTAAGGACTCTCGATCTCAGCCACTTCCCTTCAATTCCCCCAGAAGCTCCGACTCCTTGAGAACAATAGAGAGACACTTGAACGTTGCTGCTGCCAAGGGACTGGAAGGCCACCTCCTCTCCCTTTTGCCCCCCGAAGCCTTGCTCAGCCGTTACCAAGTCTCATGATTTGCAGTGTATGTCTTAAACACCCAGTACCCAGAGACCCCAAGTTTCCTTTGCACTCAGGTACTGCAGTGACGGGGGCCGGGAGAGTGCTAAGCCCTAGTTTTTACCTAGTGTATTGCACCAATTGGTCGGAAGTTGGTATCATTGCCTCCACTGGTCAGATGGGGGAAACTGAGGCCTGGGGGTGGAGGGAGGGGGGGAAGAGGGGAACGGGACTCTTAAAGAGCCTCCAGCCTTTGTGGTGGCAGAGAAGAGCTTGAAAACTCGACTTGGGTGTGACCAAAAGGCTTAGAAAAAAGAGGGCAAATAAAAAATAATCCACTATTTATGTCTGCATTGTTGTAGCCGTGTTGGTCCCAGGATAGGAGGGAGCCAAGGGAGGTGAGGTTGGGCCAGTGAAAGATAGTCCCTCACTTACCTTGCCTCGCCAGTGTTTTTATGTAGGTACATATTAGGCATTTCATGATTTTTTGAGCCAATCTCGTGATCTGGGGACATCATTATTACGAGTGTTACAGCAGCACATGGGGATCCTAGACCCATCCTGCTGGCTGCAGCATGCCCATGGAGCCAGGGACAGCAGCTCACGGGGTGGCCAGACCATTCTCGCCATTTGGCATGGCCCAGGCAAATGGAGCAACTCACCCCCCGGGACCAGTGGCTGGGCTGAGAATTAAACACCCGTCTCCTGGATCCCAGCTCAGTGCCTTAACCACAGCACTGGCTTAAGTGCGCCTGCCCTGCTGGGGAGATGGCTGGGGGTGGTGACGCACCCAGGGCCTTGGCGTGCTCCAGCCGCCCTGGCTCAGCACCAGCGGCCCTCAGGGGTCATCACTGATAGGCGTCATTTACATTTGACCCCCCCGTTCTCCTCTGGAGAAGGTCTGCACCCAATTACTTCCACCCCAGACTCAGAGAGGAGGCCTGATCTGTTTGGGAAACACGGCTGCTTTACTGCACTCAGGCTCCACCGTGACCTTCCATTGCGGTGACCTCAAATGAATTAACCTGTCAGATCAATACCCAGCCCACATCCATCTGCTTGCTCCACATTATTACCTCTCCATTCATTCGCTACCTGTCCACCTAGTCAGCCAGTCCCCCTCTTCCCCATTATCTCGCTGTCCATTATCTGTGTATCTAGTCATTACTTGCCTCCCCCACCAGTGCTGATTTCACCCTTCCCTCCACCATTATCTCACACTGGCTCTGCATCTATCTGTCTTGCCTTGTCTGTGCACTATGGATCTGTGCAACGCTGGGAATACAAATTAAATTCCTTTAAGCGGATTAAATTACTGCTTTTTTTAATGCACCGCCAGATTTTTGGCTGGGGGAGAAAAGGGAGGGAGGTTCTTGCAGATTTTAAGCACCCAATATTTTTCCTTCCCCGCCCTCAGCTGATCCTTTTTTGATTCCACTGCAGCGACACTGATGTAATGCAGCGATCAACCCATTGACTGATAGAGCGATGGCCACTTGCACCAGCTGAGGATCTGATCCCTTGCTCCACCCTGGAACAGATCCAGGAGGAATGAGCAGCTGGGGCTAAGGCAATGAAATGAACGGCCCCATCTGATTTTAGGGGGCATCAGGTCTTCAAAGCTCGCTGCGTGCGGTTAGCGTAGCAGAGCAGGGGTTTGCACGAGCTCTTAATCACTCAACGGTGGGGGAGGCCAGCCTTTCGTTGGCGTGCCAGTACCATTAGCCTGCCTCATCCCGGATTGTCCCATGAGTAGCACCTGGTTGGGTCCCTGGGCCGAAACCGCGTAGGGCCAGGCTGGCTGGGATTGTCTGAGGAGCTAATTGATCTACTGGGCACCACACGTCTACACACTGAGCAGGGGAATGAACGAAATGAGCTCCTTTGCAGCCGAAAGCAAGCGTGGAGGGGGCGCCGTGACATTTGGGAGCGGCCTCCGTTCAGCATCTGCCAGGGCTGTGAGCTGATGGCTTTTCCCACTGCTCTGGATAGGTGCAATCAGTGCAAACCCCAGTGCCCTTGGGATCCCCAGTGGGGCTTTATGCCAGCATGTGACCTTGGTCTATTGGTTAAAGTGGGATGCCCCCCCCAGGCCCTGTCAGCATTAGGGCTTTTTTACAGATGGGGAAATTGAGGTAGAGAGAAGGGAAAGTGACTTGCTTAAAAACAGCTGCTGACAGAGCTGGCCCTTGACCATAGGAATCTCAGCCCACTGCTTTAACCACTGGACCAGGCTGCCTGACAGCCTCAGCTGGCGCAGGGCTATTCAGGGAACAGCTGCCACCCAGCAGTCTGGTTTCCCCCATGGGTTGCTGTTAAACACCAATGTCCTCATACACAGTTGCGTCTCCTACTGTACGGTAGCAGCCGGCATTCCAGGGTCCAATCCTCGCTCTGGGCCCAATTCGCTGAGTGAACTTGGGCCCTGTGCCTCGGTTTCCCCCCATCCGTAAAAGAAGGCTAATGAAAGCCACAGCAGTTGTACTACTTGCCTTCTTCCCCCAGCCTGTGCCGGGATTCGCTAAAGTCTTGTAAAGCGCTTTGAAGATGAAAGGATGCTCTCACCTACCTCCCACGGGGGTTGGGAGGACTAATTAGTTGATGTTTGTGTTGGGCTTTGAACGCGTAAAGCGCCGTAAGTGCTGAGTGTCATTATTACTGTTTAGAGGCACTGGGTGGTACACTGCAGGTGGGGACCAGGTGTTGGGGGTCCCGGGTTTTATTCCCAGATCCCGGGGCCCTTTCTTGGTGCAGATTCCCAGTGAGTTGTGCAGGGATAGGTCCTGAGCAAAATAGGGATAGGCCCTGAGGTCCTTTAGGGGACTGGCTCCCAGTGCGTGAGAAACAAAACCGTCAGTCTTCCATACCCGTCTTGCACTGGCATAACGGACTGCACGAGGGGCGGAGGAACAAGCCACCAGGCGTTAAAAGGGGACCAGCAGTGACGCTGACAAGGACAATATTAACATACTGCGTCTCTAGGTCCCTTCATAACGAGCCGGGACCTCTGCTCCCATGAGCTTCTACAGGAACAGCCACAAAGAATGACCGTGGCTCTCCCTGGCCTCGCCCCAGCTGCCCTCTTGCCTCCTGCGGTGCCCAGTTCCCTGGCTCGCGTCGCCCAGCACAGCGCTGCCGAAGTCAGCGGGAACGCCGTACGCAAAGGAGCAAGAGGCTTCACCGAGGGCAGATTTTCTCACGAGCCTCTGCATGGTTCGGTAGCTCAATCTGCCCATGGGAATGCCAAACGCTCGCTGTCCAGAGGCAGTGGCTGATGTAGTGTGGGGAGGATGTATTGCTTGCGTGGAGATAGCTGAAGGGAGGATATTACTAGCAGGAACTGATGGCTCATGAGGCCTCACACTTCTAATCTCTAGCGGAAGGGAGACGTGCGTTTTTGGACATGTCCACACGCCGCCCTCCTCCCGGCTGCCAAGGCCCATCCATCGACCACCCGCACGTGGCCGGCTTCTATCAAAGGGCGTTAGAGGCTCGCTGCTGACGGCCAGGCTTCAGAAGCTTGGCAGACTCAATGCACTGGGAGCTGACTGGAAATATCCAAGTCCTGGGTTTGAAACAGCCTCAGGATTTTCCTTGGCCAGAGCTGGGAGGGGTCCCAGTCCAGGTGGAGAAGCCAAGGGGTCCGATTTGCTGCATTCCCGCACTTTGCACATTGGCGCGTGGGGCGTTGCACACCTACTTTGCACTGGGGCAGATGACCGTACAAGGGGTGGGCTGATGGCGAATCGGCCCACAGCCCAGTGCAGGGGAGAACTGGGCCATATGAGAAAAGAACCACCTCGGAGGGAGAATTTCTAATCTCAACCAGAAGCCAAAGCAGTGGGCGGGAGGGAGGGTCCTCACATCGCTCCCCTGGTCTCTAATTAGTCATCCGTGTTTTCTCCGGGCACCGTTGTGCTGATCTGAGAGGCACTGAGGGCCGTAAACAGCTCCCTGCCCGGAGGAGTTTACAGCGAGGCCAGACAGGATGAAAGAGACACACGTACTGATTGCATGACTTGTGTCTGTTAAATCCCGGTGAAATGATGCAATATCCATCTCGGGTTGGTCCAGGTTATTTTTGGCATTAAAAACTCAGGGGAATGGGGCAGCCTGGCAGGAACAATGGAGCTGATTATTACAGGGGGAGCTGGTTGGGACCCCTGTATTTCGGTTGCCTAACTTGTTCCATTATAAAGCCTTCTTGCAAGCTTTCCTTTAGAAACCTCTCCCTCCTCCATGGTTGGCAGCAGGTGTTTGAGAGCTGGCTTTGGGTAGACCCTTGGGCTAAGGAAGCGCCGTTTCTTCATCCCATGCAATTCCCTTCATCTTTTGGTGAGATATAAATTGTCCAAAATTACCATGGCCCTTCCCTGCTTGCCTTCCTCAGGGGAAATGTTGGCAGCCTTGCAAAATACCAGCCCATTCTAAGGCCGGGTTGGCGTCGACGCCACAGCAGCTGCTGTACTGAACATACAGGAATAGCTGTAGCAGGTTGGGCTGGGGTATAAAGAAAGCCAGATCTGGCAACTGGCCCCAGCTGGCCATTGCCCCAGCTGGGATAACAACCTCCTGCTGCTAGCCGCCAGATGTGCTGGGGCTTGGGTAGCAGCAGCTTGTTGTGAGACCTCAGGACTCAAATGCTCCAACTCCGTGTTTCTCAGCAACTTGTCTGTGGACCGGTGCCGGTCCCTGAGATCTCCCTGACACGGTTGAAGAAAGCGGCAAGCCAGTTCCCGGCATCAAAAAGGCGGAGACCTGCTAACACAGAGCAAGGGGGGAGGGGTGCTTGCAAGCGCACACAATAAAGTTTGGGGCTTTTTCGTAATAAAAAAAGCTCATATACCAAAAAATGTCTCCAGAAAAGGTCCATTATTTATGTCGCAAAGCCAAGCACTCGAAAGCCAGGAGACGCCAGATGTGCAATTGATTACACACCTCTGGTGCGTGTGCAGTACAGTTTTACATTGCAGAGTCTGTCCAGGTTTGTTTGTTTTTTCCCACAGGGCCCCCTACCTCATTCAAAGCCCAGGGTGGGCACATGAGGGGGCCAAAGCGAGGTCGCATGGACAGCCCTAGCGCTGCCATTTCCTACCTTTCGAGGGCTTTGCCACCTAAACAACCTCCTTTTAATGTCTTTCTTTTTAAGCAACTTCATCACAAGGGCAGCCGTTTCTCCAGAGGATGATGACTTTGTAGTTAATGCACTGGACTCAGGAGAGCTGGGTTCAGTTCCTGGCTCTGCCACAGACTCCTGGGTGACTTTGGAAAGACTGTGTCTTTCTGTGCCTCAGTTTCCCCACCGCAAAATTGGGATAATCCTCGTTCCTTGCCTTGTCTGTTTGGTCTGTGAGCTCTTGGAGGCAGGGACAGTCTTTCATTCTATGTGTGCCGCGCCCAGCATAATGGGTCCTGATCTCGCTCCGGCTCTGTGCTGCACCCAGTACAATGGGGCCCTAGATGCTACTGTCATGTAAATAACAATAACACAAAATAAGGAGGGACACAAAGCAAGGCCAGATCCTTGGCTGCTATAAACCAGTTCAGCTCTGGCGATGTCAGCTGAGTTTGGGCACCTGAGATTCTGGACCTGTGGGTTTTTCCAGCCTGCCTGGATCAAGATGGAACATGAAACTCGCGGGTGAAGAAATCAACTGTTCCCCAGAGATGCTGGAGAGATTTGCCCCAGTGGCATCAGAGGGGATTCCGGCTGGGGCCCCTATGGGCATGGAGGATACATGGGGGACCCTCTGGCTTGAGATGGGAACCTAGTGGCCTGCGATTGGGGCTTCGCAGTACCCGCGACTGAGCTAGGCCCGGCAGCAATCCAGTCACACCGAATGAGCAGCTCCCTGCGGGACGCGCCCCGCTTGTCTCGGTGACGGCTACGTGTGGGCTGGGCCCACACGTGACGAGGTGATGAGTGTTCCACATCCTACGCTGCAGGGACTTGCTCCAGCAAACACGCCTTTGGCTTCCCAATATACTTCGCTGGAAGCGGGCGCCTCCCAGGGGAGGGAGCACCAGGTGAGCTGGGCAGAGAGAGAGAGCCAACTGGCATTTCCATCCCTGGCTCCTTCCCCAGCTGTGCCCTGTTGGAGCAAGGGAACACACCCCATTCGAGGCCTCAAGAGAGGGATTAACACAATGCAAAGGGAATGTGGTACTTCAAGGAGCAGCGTTGCCCAGGTGACAGAGGGTGTGGTACTTTGGGGAGCACGCCTACGGACTGGAGGCTGGGATCTTCCCTATGGGAATTGTTAAGCTCCCCCTGTAGAGCTTCCTACGGCTCCTGGAGGGAGGAATTTATCATCCCCTTACTTCAGAGAGGGAAACCGAGGCACCAAGCAGGGACGTGACTTGCTGAAGGTCCCATAGAGAAATGATGGCAGAGCTGAGTACAAAACGTGTAAGTGGTTCCCCTGTTCTAACCACTAGACTGCCCAGAGTTGGGGCTCGGGACCCAGGAGTCCTGACTCCCAGTCTGTTCTCCACTCAGAGCTGAGGCTAGGAACCCAGGCATCCTGGCTCCCTGTCCACTACATCCACACCAACACCAGGCCTTGTTAAACATCCACCTTCCAATGAAGCTTAAGCCACATGAAGGGACACACAAAACAGGGGGTTCAGTCAGACGTAGACGCTACAGCATGTGACACAAAGAACCCAGGGTCCCTTTAAGACCCAGTGCAATATTAACGTCTGAAGAAGCTGGTGGGCAGATTTTCCCCTCTTCCTTCCCCCATTATTTTTTGGCTCAGCCATTTCATGGCAAACATGAAAATACTCTGATCCCAGCTGAAGGCAAACGAGCCCAGCTGGCTAGTAAATACCGTGGCTGTTTGTTTACAAGGGGATCTCTTTGATATAGATAATTAAATGTTGGCCCCCTTCCCGTAGGACTTAATTGTCCCCAACAAAGATACTTTCGGGAGGAAATGGAAGCAACAACAGGGGGTTTGAGGCTAAATATATTCCCTTTAATTTTTGTCGATGAAGCTCTGAGCCAGTGGAGCTGTGTAAATAAGTCCAATATCAGAGATTAATGGGAGTTTAGCCTTGCTAAATTAATAACACTCCAGCAAATCTGTAAAATATTGTCCTTGGCTGGTACAATCCAGCAGTCCTGCATATTTCACCTGTCCTGCAGCATGGAGTGTCTTTTAAACAAGGCAATAATTCCTGCATGTGGCTCTTATCTAGGCTTTTCATGAGTCAATCGCCAAGCCCTTTACAAAGGCGTTCATTAGCATTAGCCCTGTTTCGCAGATGGAGAAACTGAGGCCCAGAAAGGGAAGCCCCAGGTCGGAGCTGCAGAGCCAGGAGTAGAAACCGGGTCTCTTAAGTGCCGCTCGAGTGCTCAGTTCACTAGGCAGCACTGCCCATGTCATTCAGGGCAGCAGGCATCCCTACACAGGACCTGCAGGGTCTGACGCGCCGGCGCGCAGCGCTTTGGCCCCTGTGCAAAGGCGGGTGTGAAATGCTCCGTTCGTGTTTTAGCTCTCGCTTGGGGTGGGCGGAAATGGAAGCCTGCGGGGTGGGGAATCGGGAAAGCCCTCTTTATCCTCCTTCTCAGATCGAAGCGACACCCAGACACGACCGTCAGGCTGGGGACTATTTACCAACACAGTCCGGCCTTAATTACAGCTCTGTCCTGCAGCTGCACGGTGG